>ML834317.1:9633-30186 GCA_009831015.1 Picea engelmannii
GTCAGATCTTTGCTTGTGCTTCTACATCTTGAATATATTGTGATCTCCATGTGTTGATGAATCTTGTATGCACTTAAAAACTCAATAAATTAGTAGTAGTTAGTGATTCCAAGAAAGAATTTGGCTTGGGATCATTACACAATCATGTGTCAACTACTCATCAACTATTACTCATCAATATGTACCAACATCATCAACTATACACCTCATGTATGTGCCAACTCATCAACTACTTGTCTCAACCATGTACCCCACATGTACCTCAACCAAAATCCCTCGTAAATATCATCATCCAAATATGATTTGTAACTCTGTAATAGACTTGGTGTATATGATCACATACCTGCAAACCTTCCTTAACTTTAACAACAAGAGACTAGCATTTTCATCAAAATTTTCTTGAGTCTCACATGACTAGTTTTGGATTAGTCAACAACCCTAACTTGAAATAATCATAACTATGTACCTGTAATGAATAAAGATTTGAAACTGAGAAACAATGTTCTTCAATGTTTTTTATGCAATTCCTCTAGGTGTCACTACTTGGAACCTCTCAAAAAAGGATTTATAGCAAAAATTGCATACCTTACTGAATTTTGTCTTATTCTAGAGAGCGATGTTGTAGAGCGTGCCCTGCATGTAATATTTGTTGAATCGATCTGAAAATGTTACACAACATACTATAGATTGTACTCTAACCAACACATTTGATCTTACTAAATTTGGATCTGTTATGAATAAGTTATGACATTTTTACCCAAAACACATGTTTTAGACTAGTTTCAGGACTAGCCACAAACCCTATTTTCCACATAGTGTAACTCCAAAAATACAACGAACCACAAGCTAAATTTTTTACCATAGATACTTGAATATATTTTCTCAATGTCCTATCAATTTCACGGTCTGAATCATTCTAGAAAAAAACGTTATTGCGAAAATGGTGATATGACCTATAAATAACATACCTTAGAAAGCATCATCAAAAGAATTTATTCTCCCTTGAATTCCGACCCTCTTTTTTTCACCTTCCCTCTGAAATTTGGCTTAGGTATCATTTTGTTGCCTTAGTCACTTATAGATATTCAATATGCTCAAGTGTGATTGTAAAATGAGAGAGCCTTGTCTCTTATTTATACTCTCCATCTTCTAGGTCACTTAACCCATTTCTTGGTCACTTAACTCATTTCTAGGTCACTTAACCTATTTTCCTCATTTTTAGGGTTAACTACTTTCCATAATTAGAAATTTCTCCATTACTTTATCATTTAAATATTCCTCCTTGATTTTGTCACCTCACTTTATCATTTAAACAATCTTCTTTGATTTTGTCACTTCACTTTATTATTTAAATAATCCTTCTTGACTTTATCACTTTACTTTATCATTTAAATAATAATTCCTTCTTTGCAAGCTCTTTGACTTCTTTGACCTTTTGGGGCTTCAAGCCAACATATGAGGGTCCTCCAACTTCGTAAGGTCATAACTCTCAAACTGTGAGGAGTTATGTGACATTCCACATACCACCAGAAATGGCATGACATGTACTATCCATATAGAATAGTATTACCTTCAAATATATTAAAACTCATACCATTATACATGAAACAACCGTGGATCCATTACCCAAACCTTTGTGCTACCGAAATTCGCTACCAGAATTTCTTCAAGGGTTGACATCAATGACAACCAACCTTAATCAACAATCTCCCCCTTTGGCATTGATGGCAACACTCTGATGCAATACTGAAATTATATCATGCAATACTAAAGTGATATCACTCATGCTCCCCCTGGAAACATGCCTTTGTCCTCTGCATCTCTGTGACCATTTCTCCCCCTTGAACCATGCCTCTGTTCTCTGCATCTGATGAATCACTCCCCCCTTTGTCATCAATGGCAAATGTATCTTTCCATCCAGGGATGCTCCCCCTGACCGAACTGTCCTCTTTATGGTGCTTCTTCATGTACATCTAAGAAATATAAGATAAGCATTCAAAATAATTCATTTTGGAGTAGAAATAACTCCGAGTCTCTGGCGAAGATACTCAAAGGCTTCCCATGGAAGTGGTTTTGTAAAGATGTTTGCCACTTTCTCTTTTGTGCCCACATACTCAACTCTGATGTTCTTTTCTATAACCTGTTCCCATAGAAAGTGATGCTTGATTGGAATGTGCTTCATCTTGGAGTGCATCACCGGGTTCTTTGAGATACTGATGGTTCTTGTATTATCACAATAGATTGGAATGGACTCATCATACTAGACCTGTATATCTTTCAAAGTTTGTTTCATCCAAAGAACCTATGTACAACATGTTGTTGTTGCAATATACTCTACCTCAGCTGTAGATAGAGATACTGATGATTTTTTCTTGCTTAGCCATGATACTAAACACTCACCCAAGTAGAACGCTGCTCTACTAGTGCTTTGTCAGTCATCAATACAACCTTCCCAATCTGCATCTGTGTAGGCAATAAAAGATAGATCATTTCCTTTTGGATACCATAATCCAAACTCTTTTGTTCCTTTGAGATATATGAAAATTATCTTCACTGCTAATACACGTGATTCGTTTGGTGCTTCTTGAAATCGTGCCACCTGTCCAACTGCATGCATTACATCTGGTCTTGATGCTATCACATATAGTAGGATTCCAATCATTGACTTGTATTTCCTCTGATCTGTAGACTTTGAATCATCATCTTTGCTTAACTTGCAATTGGTTTGCATGGGAGTGATAACTGGTTTGCAATCTTCCATTTTGAACCTCTTTAGTATTTCTCCGATATACTTGGTTTGAGAAATAAAAATTCCTTGGTTGCTTTGATGTATCTGAAGTCCCAAAAAGAAGGATAGTTCTCCAAGTAATGACATTTCAAATTCATTCTGCATATCCTTTTCAAATTTCTGGCTTAACCTGTTATCATCACTACCAAAAATAATATCATCAACATAAACTTCAATTAATAAAATATTACCTTGACTTACCTTGATGTAGAGGTTGTTGTCTGCACTTCCTTTTCTGAACTGTGCCTGTTGTAGATATTTATCCAATCTAGAGTACCATGCTCTCGGAGCTTGTTTTAGACCATACAAGGCCTTATTTAATTTGCACACATAGTCTGCATTCTCTAACAACTGAAATCCTTCTGGTTGTTCAATGTAGACTTCTTCTTCAAGTTCCCCATTCAGAAAAGATGATTTTACGTCCATCTGATACACTTTAATATTTTTGGAGCATTCATAAGATAAAATCCATCAAATTTCTTCCATTTTGGAAACTGGGGCAAATGTCTCTTCAAATTCGACTCCTTCAACTTGTGCATATCCTTTACATACCAATCTAGCTTTTTTCGTTGTAACCTTCCCATCTTCGTTCAATTTATTCATGTATACCCAGTTTGTGCCGATCACATTCTTATCCTTTGGTCTTGGAACCAATTCCCAAGTGTCATTTTTCTCTATTTGATCCAATTCTTCATCCATGGCCTTGTTCCAAAATTCATCCTTGTTGGCATATTCAAAATAGGTTGGTTCAATCGTAGATGTGAGTGCTAGCTTTGTTTGTTCTGGTGAACAAATTCTTCTTCTAGTCTCAACTCCTGTGTCTTTGTTTCCAATAATCTGATCTGAAGGATGATTCTTCTGTACTCATATGCTAGGTGTCTTTGGAGGCACTTGCTGAACTTGCTCTTTTGCTTCTGTTAGATTCTCTTCATCTTATTCTTCTACTTCCTTTTCATCTTCTGCTTCTTCTTCGAAAAGTTGTTACATTGATTCATTTTCTTCTTCCTTTGATTATGGTCTTCCTGTTTCATCAATTTTTACGTTGATTATTTCTACAACTTTGTTCAATCTCAGATTGTAACACTTGTATTCTTTCCTTGTACTTGAGAAACCAAAAAGTACTCCTTTGTCCACACGAGAGCCAAACTTTCCCATTTTTCCATCTTCTCTTTTGATGTAGCATTTGATTCCAAAAACTCTGAAGTGATTCACGTTTGTTGGTCTTCCTTTCCATAGCTCGTAGGGAGTTTTGTCAGTGTTGTTTTTTAGCATTACTCTGTTTTGAATGTGAGCTATTGTATGCACTGCCTATGTCCAAAATATACATGTCAATTTGGAATCCATTAGCATTGTTCGAGCCATTTCTTGTATTGTCCTGTTCTTTCTTTCAACAACTCCATTTTGTTGAGGTGTCCTAGCAGCGAATAATTTCCTTTTTATTCCATGACTATTGCAGTAGTCCATAAATTCCTTTGAAGTAAACTCTCTTCCATTATCAGATATCAAGCATTTGATTTTTGAATCCATTTCATTTTCAACCATTTCCTTGTAGATCTTGAAGTTTTCAAAAGCTTCTGACTTATTCTTGAGAAAGAAAACTGCAGTCATTCTTGTATAATCATCAACTAATACCATAAAGTATTTCTCACCTTTTAAACCCTTTGTTGTACTTGGTCCAACTAGATCAGTATGCACAATTTCCAGTGGCCTTGTTGTTGAATATTCCTTTGATTTGAACCCGGTCTTTGTTTGCTTTCCTTGTTGACAATGCTTGCATAAAGTGTTGGTTGGTTTCGTGATCTGGGGCATTTCTCTGACTGCTTCTCTTCTACTGAATTTGATAAGGTTATCAAAATGTATGTGACCCATTCTTCTATGCCATATCCAACATTCATCTTCCTTTCCTAAACAACACTTTTCATTTCCATTTTCACTTAATACATATATGTTGCTTGATGTTCTCGCAGCTGTAGCAATCAATTTTCTTGAACCTTCTTTTATTATCTCGCATTTTTGTGAATCGAAAGTAACTTTATGACCTTGGTCACATATTTGACTCATACTTAGAATATTATGTTTCATATATTCTACTAGTGGAACATTTTCTGCCTTGGTATTCTTGTTCCCAATTCTGATTGTGCCTTTTTCAATGATTATAGCTGAATCATCGTTTTCGAAGGAGACTGATCCATCTATTTCTTATCCATGTCATTTTCTAAGGTTCTTTTCTATGACTGTTGTTATTCTGTTGCGGTTCTCTAGGAGGGACTATCATTCTGCAATCTTTGGCCATGTGTCCAAAATTGTTACATTTGTAACATTCCACTTCAGTGCTCAAAGATTCAAACCTATTGTAACTTCTTCTCTGTGTTTCACTAGGCCTTCTTGGAAAACCCCTTTGTGTATGAATTTCAAAGTTGTTTGTGTTCCTATTGTTAGCTCTGCAATTCACAACTTTATGTCCAAAATTATTACATGCATAACATAAACCAAAAAATATAGTTTGATACCTGCGAGTTGAAGATATTTTGAAAGGAGGTACTCTTATAAATTATTCTTCTTCCTGAGGCCTATCCATCGGTTGTTGATTATGAAATCTAAATCTTCTCGTTGGAGGAGTGTCCCTGTAATCTTCCTTGTATATCTTCCTATCCCCCTTGATTGTTTATGCATAGCTTTTTGGATATGTTTCTTGCTTTGTTGTTTTGGAGCTTGATCCTTTTTCTGTCTGATTGTATCCAAGTCTGGACTTGTCATGATGATATTTTTGACTGTTGATAATGTCATCCAAAACTTTTGAGTTGTTTTGCATATTTTTCTTTTGAAGATCTTTTCTTAATGTGACAATCTTTGCTTCCAAATTTCCAATGATCTTGTCTTTTTCTTCTAGTTGTTCTTTGAATGCTTCTTCAATTCTTTTATCTTCTTCTATTTGAACCTTCAAATTTGTGATCATTTGTTCTAGTTCTTGAGTGTCTTCTTTCTTGTCTAGTTCTTCTTGTAGTTTCTTGTTTTTCTTCTTTTCTCTTCTGATAACTTCTATGGAACACATTAATTCCTCTCGGTAGTCAACTTTTGCCTCTTCAATTTCTTCTTTGACTTTTTCATATTCTTCTTCAGCTTCTTCATATTCTTCTTTGGAGTCTTCTTTATCAGATTCTTCTACTGCCATGAATAGAACTCTTTCTGTCTCATTGTCATTGACTTCATCTTCATCTGATGATGAGATGTCTTCTTTGGTGCATAAGCTTTTCTTGAAAAATTTCTTTTTGGTTATTTTGTCTTTATATGTTTGTTTCCCTTTCGAGTAACCTTCATCATTTCTCTTTTTATTATAAGGACATTTGTTAGCAAAATGACCAATACCATCACAATTAAAACAAATTAAAGGAAGCTTAACTCTATACCTACCATTGGTTCCCTTGTTCAGTCTTTTGACAAAGTTGGCCACTTCTTCATCATCTTCCGAGATGTCACTGCTGCTGCTATGTTCTTCTTTTTTCCTTCCCTTTTACTTTATATTTTTGGATGCTTTGAAGGCTGCTAATTTTATATCTGGATTTTTCTGTTCAGTTCTCATTTCATATGCTATGAAGATTCCATGTAATTCGTCCATGCTTATTGAGTTTGGATCTAATCTTTCTTCTAGTGCTGATATCTTAGGGTCAAATCTCATAGGAAGAGATCTTAGTACTTTTTGAACAATTACAGATTCTTTGATTTCTTCTCCCAATCCTATGATTGCATTTACTGTTTCATCAACTCGTAATAATTAAGCTACAATATTCTCATCTTCCTTCATCTTAAGTTGTTCGAACTGACCTCTATAAGTTTGAAGCTTTGTTGCTTTGAATTTTGAATCTCCTTCATAAATATTTTGAAGTTTGTCTCAAATCTCTTTAGCAGATTTACAATGTGCAACTTTGGTGAATATTGTTTCACTAAGACCATTCAAAAGTGCATTTTTGGATTTGGAATTATTCTGACCGAGTTTCATTGCTTTGTCATTTGTTGGCAAAACTGTTGGTGTTGTGTATCCATCTACCATTGATTGCCAAATTTCAAATCCCTGTGCCTGTATATATGTTTTCATCCTTATGCTCCAAAATGTATACTTCTATCCATTTAACTGTGGTATTCCATTTTTATATAAGTTGTTTCTCTCCATGATCTACCTTTCAATGGTTAAACTAATTTAAGAAGGAACCTCGCTCTGATACCAATTGTTGGATTACTGAGAGGGGGGGTGAATCAGTAATAGAGTAATTTAATCCTTTTTAACCATATAATCCAAGTGTTATATCAATGTAACATTATCATCCAATAACTATAGAGTAAATAAGCAATGAACAAATGAACAATCATACACATACATAGTACACCAGTGTTTTACGTGGAAACCCAAAGCGAGAGAAAACCACATAACTCTTTTTCTTATATGTCTTGAAGAATTACATTCATTGGAAGCATCAACTTCCTTTGTTTTCCAGCTACAACTGGAAGGAGGCTCCAACCCCCTTATTTCTCAGGATAAAACCTAAAGGAAGATCCAACTCTCCTATTTTCTGGATACAACCAAAAGGAGGATACAACCCCCTATGTTCTCCGGCTACAACCAAAAGGTGGCTACAACCACCCATCCTTTCCCTGTCCAACTGCCCTGATGTAGAAGTAGAATGATGTAACCATTGTCACACTATCACTGTGAGATATACCACTGTAAACCTATACCAATAAAACTGAACCATGCATCAACCATGCATCAACCTGTACCTCAACCTGTAATCAACATGTACCATAAACAGGTGCATCAACCATGCACCAACATGTACCAAACAACCTGTAATCAACCTGTACCATAAAAAAGTGCATCCAACCAAGTACCAAGTATGTACCAATCATGTTTCAAATACTCATCAACTATGACTCATCAATATGTATCAACATCATCAACTATACACCTCATGTATGTGCCAACTCATCAACTACTTGTCTCAACCATGCACCCAACATATACCTCAACCAAAATCCCTCATCAGTATCATCATCCAAATATGATTTGTAACTTTGTAATAGACCTGGTGTATATGATCACATACCTGTAAACCTTTCTTAAATTTAACAACAAGAGACTAGCATTTTCATCAAACTTTTCTTTAGTCTCACATGACTAGTTTTGGATTAGTCAACAACCCTAACTTGAAATAATCATAACTATGTACCTGTAATGAATAAAGATCTAAAAATGATACCTAATTTTATTTAGTGTGTTTTATGCAATTCCTCCAGGTTTCACTACTTGGAACCTCTCATAAAAGGATTCATAGAAAAAATGACATACCTTGCTGAATTCTGACTTATTCTAGAGAGCGACCTTGTAGAGCATGCCCCGCACAAAATATTTGTTGAATAGATATGAAAATGTTACACAAAATACTAAAAAATGTACTATAACCAACACATTTGGTATTACTAAATTTGGATCTGTTATGAAGAAGTTATGACATTTTTACCCGAAACACCTGTTTTAGAATAGTTTCAGGACTAGCCACAAACCCTATTTTCCACGGAGTGCAAGTCCAAAAATACAAAGACCCACAATATGAATTGTTTACCACATATACTTGGATATGTTTACTCAATGGCCTATCAATATCATTGTCTGAATCATTCTAGAAAAAAAGTTATTGCGAAAATGGTGAGATGACATGTAAATAACATACCTTAGAAAGCATCATCAAAAGAATTTATCCTCCCTTGAATTTTGGCCCTCTTTTCTTCACCTTCCCTCCGAAATTAGGCTTATATATCCTTTAGTTACCTCAGTCACCTATAAATATTCAATATTCTCAAGTGTGATTGTAAAATGAGAGAGCCTTGCCTCTTATTTATACTCTCCATCTTCTAGGTCACTTAACCTATTTCTAGGTCACTTAACTCATTTATACGTCACTTAACCTATTTTCCTCATTTTTAGGGTTAACCACTTTCCATAATTAGAAAGTTCTCCATTACTTTATCATTTAAATATTCCTCCTTGACTTTGTCACCTCACTTTATCATTTAAATAATCTTTTTTTATTTTGTCACTTCACTTTATTATTTAAATAATCCTTCTTGACTTTTTCACTTTACTTTATCATTTAAATAATAATTTATTCTTTGCAAGCTCTTTGACTTCTTTGATCTTTTAGGGATTCAAGCCAACATATGAGGGTCCTCCAACTTCGTAAGGCCATAACTCTCAAATCGTGAGGAGTTATGTGATATTCTACATACCACCAGAAATGGCATGACATGTACTATCCATATAGAATAGTATTACCTTCAAATACATTAAAACTCATACCATTATACATGAAACAACCTTGGATCCATTACCCAAACCTTTGTGCTATCAGAATTCGCTACCAGACTTTCTTCAAGGGTTGACATCAATGACAACCAACCTTAATCAACAGTTAGAAATATTTAATGATGAATATTGCTCCAAGAATGGTTTCTATGGATAATAGGTCATATATCATGATCATAAAATTAAAACACACTCCACTTTTTAAAAGGCAATCAACTTGAAATTTTCAAAATAAAAGTTTATTAAATGACTTTTATTAAAGATGAAATGGGTCCCACTTGGAGGAACAGATTTTAATAAGATAAATTCAATAATGAGACTTGAATAAAGCATCAACTAAAGACATTTATTCCAAAAAGGATGCATGTGGAAACTCCTAGAAGGAGAAAACCCTAACTACTTCAAGAAGTTTTCCCTAACTAATTCAAGAAGTTTTAAGAACAGATTTTAAAAAGGAAAGAGAAAGTATCATCAAGGGGTGGTGTTACCCATGATTTTGGTCATCATGATGATGTATTGATGATGGTGTACTCAGGCTCTTCATAAGAACTTTCTCCTGAGAAAAGTTACTTTCTTCTCTTTCCAGAAATATCATTTTTGAAGGAGGCTCGCAGGCTGCTAGTATATTTGCCTGCGAGAATTCATGATTCTCGCATGCTTCTTTAAGACAAGGTGTGAGAAGTTCGCACTGTGTTGAACTGCTAGGGTGCGAACTCTTTCTAAAGAAAGGAAAAATATGAATTCTCGATGCTTCTAGAAGGGAATCTTCTAGAAGGATGAGATGATATTCGAATGGTTATCCTAGTACTAGATTCCCTGATATTTTGGGATCATTCCTATCCAAGTAACTAATTCATTCTCTCCTATATATTGAGGGAATTTTCATGGAAAAGGTTAAGCTAGGTTAAGCAAGATTCATTGGAGAATTAGTGAAAGAATTGTGTGAAGGACTGATGCTACAGCAGCTAGGAGACTCCAGCAAGTTCATCCAAAGGTGTTGATCTTCTTCATGCAAGTGAGCAAGTGTGCGTGTGTCGGAGCCAAGGGCCATCGAAAGGAATTTTGCGACATCAAGGCTCAGGTTGTAATCTTTACTTTCCATCAATATGATATAGTAATATGTCCCTTTCCCATAAAACTATTTCCACTTTATTGTATAACTCCTTGATCATATACATAGATTGACCGTTGAATAGATTGTGCTTTCTTCACTCCACTTGGTTTGTGTTGTCTTGATCTTGGTGGTACAAGAGCACTGGAGCGAAGCGGGAGAAACAAAGACCAAAGGAAGTGATAATAAGGTATGTTCTTTGTTCTTGCCTCCTATTCAATTCAATGGCTAGAATCTAGGGAAAGAGTCATGTTTTGTCTTGCTTTATTCTAGATCCAGGTGGATTTAGGGAGATCGGTATTGCTTTGTTGAGTCCACCGTGCCTCACGAACTTCCTGCATCACAGGACCCTTGGATTGTTCCTAACCCTGGAGATCATCTTCGTGTCAGCGATGTAATGCCGTTAAGTCCGATTGAATCTACATATCAAGCCATTCAATCGGAAACACCTTTTACCCCTTCTCTTGATGAGTTGTCTCCCGATCCTTTTCATGTTATTTTTCCCACTGACGAGATGATCATGTTAGTCATGGAAGACACCCCTTGGGATGATGGGCATCATCGTTCCATACTTTTTCTGGAGAAACATACTCTTGAGAACTACCAACGGATTTCGACTCCGTCGACTGTTGTTGTCATTTCGACGGTTCCCGTGCCTTCACACGATGTGTTTGCCGAAGGGAACTTAAGTAATATCTCACCCACGATTCCCATTGACATATCCATTAAACCTGGGATAGTCGAAAATGTCCATATTGGAGCTTCGTGTTCTTCCGACGAAATCGTCACCTATACGTCTCTGTTCAAAGAATTTCGTGACATCTTCGCCTGGAGCTACGAAGAGATGCCAGGTATCAACCCTACAATTGTTTTACATGAGATAAAGACATACCCCAGAGCTAAAACCGTCCGGCAACGCCTTCGTCCAAATCACCCACGTAAAGCAGCTGTTATCCAGCTCAAAGTTGAGAAACTTCTGAAAGTCGGCTTTATTTATCTGGTGGCTCTTACAGAATGGGTTTCCAATCCTGTCCCGATTGACAAGAAAGGTGGCAGTATTCGTGTATGTGTTGATTATAGGTATATTAACAAAGCTTGTCCCAAAGACAACTTTCCTACCCCCTTCGTCGACTAGATTGTCGATGACTGTGCCGGAAGTGAAATCTTCTCTCTCATGGATGGTTTCTCTGGCTATAATCAAATTAACATTTCTCCCAAGGACCAACATAAGACTGCTTTTATTTGTCCTTGGGGTACTTTTTCCTATAGGAAACTTCCTTTCAGTCTTAAGAACGCTGGCGCGACGTTTCAACATGCTATGTCTTATGTTTTTCATGATATCAAGCACATCGTTCAACCCTATTTGGACGATTTACCCGCTCATTCTATGCGCAGAGTCGATCACCCTACCCACCTCCGATCCATTTTCATTCGCTATCGGTTCTATCGTATACGTTTAAATCCTCATAAATTCATTTTTTGCGTAGAATCCGACCGTCTTCTCGGTTTTATCGTTTCACGTCAGGGGATCTGGGTGGATCCTATTAAGGTTGAGGCGATTCTTAATCTCCCTCCTCCTTCTACACTGCGCCAGTTGCAAAGTTTGCAAGGGAAAGAAAACTTTCTTCGTCGTTTTATTCCTAATTACGCCGAGATCACTCGTGGTTTTACGCGGCTACTAAAGAAAGATTCAGAGTTCGTCTGGGATACCATTGCCAACAATGCTTTTGAAGCCTTGAAGTTGTCCCTCACGTGAGATCTGCTTCTCTTTCCTCCTGATTACAGTCGCGATTATTTCCTTTATCTTGCTACCTCGGAGTACACTATTGGCATGGTTCTCGTCCAAGAGGATGATGTGCACGAAGAACACGTTGTTTACTACTTGAGTTGAAGTCTCACACCAACTGAAATCAAGTATCAACATGTCGAAAAACTGGCCTTGGATGCCATTCAAGTCGTCCAACGCTTCCGACATTATATCCTTTCACGTAATACTACGGTGATTTCTCATTGCATTCCTATGCAACATATTTTGACACATCAGGTGCTTGGGGGAAAGTACTCCAAATGGATTGTCATACTCCAAGAGTTTGACTTGGAATTTGACCGTGCCAAGTCCAAGGAATCCTTAGTTTTTGCTGAGTTGATATGCGATTTTCCTCACTCTGCAACGGAAAATGTAGCAGTTGATTCATTACCCTATGAATCTCTTTTTCTTATTAGTACTGATGATCTTTGGTATGGGGATATCATTACATATATCCAAACCCAGACTTTCTGGTCTGCTTTGTCTAGTACTGAACGACGTCGTATACGCTATCAAGCTTGTCAATACATTATCCTTGGGGATACTCTTTACCGTCGGGGAATTGACTCTGTTTTTCAACGTTGTCTAAAGTTTTACAAAGCCGAGAAAGCTCTGAATGACTACCATTCCGGAGCATGTGGTGGTCATATGTCTGGGTATGCTACTGCCCAGAAGATCTTATGCACAGGGTATTTTTGGCCTTCTTTGTTTAACGACTGCATTATTGCCATTCAGAAATGCCATGCCTGCCAGACCTACAATAAGAAAATTTGGTCACATCCTGCTCCTCTTCATCCTGTGGTATCAGTTGGTCCCTTTTCGAAATGGGGCATCTATTTCATGACATGTCACCCTCACTCGCCCGGGGGGCATGGTTACATCATTGTAGCCGTTGATTACTTTACGAAATGGGATGAGGCGATGCCGACATTTGATAATACTGGAAATACCGCAACGTTGTTTCTTTTTAACCATGTCATAGCTCGTTTTGGTGTCCCCCAAGCTATCGTCACTGATCATGGTAGCCACTTTAGGAATTTTATGATGTCGGAACTTACGGAAAAGTTGGGTCTTCGCCATGATAACTCAACGCCTTATTATCCACAAGCTAATGGTCAAGTCAAAGCGATCAACAAAGTTCTCATAACTATGCTTCGACGGATGATAGGAATCCATAAAACAAGTTGGCACACAATGTTGTTTTCGGTGTTGTGGGCGTACCGAACATCTGTCAAATCCGCTACTGGGTTTATGCCTTTTCGATTAGTCTATGGTGTGGAAGCCATTCTTCCTATAGATTACGAGATACCCTCTCTGAAGCTAGCTGTCAAAATCCTACCCAACACTTCTGCTGAGGAAGAATGTCTATTGTATCTAATGCGATTAGACGAAACTCGACGTGACGCCACTCTAGTAATAGAAGCCCAGAAAAAGCGTGTCAAGGCCCAATATGACAAGCATGTCAAGCCTCACATTTTCTCCGAAGGTTATCTTGTTCTTCTCTATGAACAGGATCGAGATGTGTTAGGAGCTGGAAAATTCGAACCCATGTGGCGAGGTCCTTATATTGTTCGCCGAGTTTTGGAAAAGGGAGCATATGAGCTGGTAGATTACGATGGTATCCCTTTGAGTGAACCCAGGAATGGGTTGTACTTGAAGAAGTACTATGAATAAATCATTTGTGCACAAGTACTTGTATTTTAATGTATCATACTTTGTGTGTATTACTATAGTTTTCTTTTGTCGTTATCTGGTCTTTGCCCTTATGTGACATTGTGTTTGATTTCCAGATGTCAGAGTCTTTGCTACCCTATATTGGCTTCGCTGATGGCGCTAGCCGTAGTACTCAGAACCTTGCTTCCGCTGCGTGGGAAATCTATGCCCCAACAAATGAACTTGTATCTTTACGAGGTGTGTTCCTCGGCCGTGTGACCAACAACATTGCAGAGTATAGCGCCGTTATTGAATTATTGGTTGATGCTATCTCGCTCAGAATTCGTCATTTGGTTGTGCGACTTGACTCGCAGCTTGTAGTACTACAGTTAAGTAATATCTACTATATTCGAAGTCCTACTTTGTTTCGGGTGTATTTGCAAATTTGCCTCTTGGAACGTTATTTTGATCACATTGAATATCAACATATTCCTAGATGTCTTAATACATTAACAGATGCATTGGCTAATTATGTATTGGACAGACATTTGAATCATTTATAAATCAAACACATCAAAATTCACACAATATAAAGTAAACCGGTAGAAGCCGTCTGTATATATAATGATATAAAAGAGTTTTTTAAAAGTTTGTTCGAAGACCAAATTATCAAAAATTGAAGCTTATAGCTTCTACAAAATGACGTCATGAATGACGTTCATGGTAACACATGACTTCCCTAGCAACCCTATGAAGCAGTCGACTCATATATGATGATACCCCTATAGTATGACGCTGATTGCATCATGGAACCTCTTCCAGAGTCATGTCTGGAATGTCTGCAGTAAGGCCCTCTAGATTCTGTTCCACTATTTGATAATCCTCATCATACTGTGGTGCTACCACTACCTCTCCTTGCCGCTAGATGGGAGAAGTGCCGGGAGGTCTGTAAGTTCCAACATCTGTGTTATAAACAAACGATTTTATATTATTTTTTGGACGAACATATAAAACAAAAACATTTGAATATGATAAAAAATTCAAAAAAAAAATAAAAAGAGAAAATGCGTGTACTTCTTACCAAGGTCACCCCACTGAGTATCCTCTGGCAGTGCTAAATCTGGATCTCCTTGGAAATCCAACCCGACATAAGCATAGTCATCAACCATCAACATCTGGGTTTGAAGCCAGTCAAAGAAAATATCATCGTACTTGATGATCGGTCCTGCTACGTGCCGGGCCATGAGCCGACACCATCTCAGCATCCTTGGATCCCTGGGACCCAGTATATTACACTCAAACTACAGTCTCAGTACGGGAACCCTCTCAAGGAAGAAGGACACCAACAAATATCCATACCCTAATTGCTTCAGGTTACCGCATATGCATTTAGTCAATTGTTTTTTGATACTGCGAAGCACAACATCTGCCCAGTTGAACACCCGAGGATCAATACACTCGATGGAATACTGGAAATAAATCTACAATTCCATGTGAGGAGCAGAACTCCCGACCATCCGAGCTATGGTGAAAAGGATAGTGCGGAGGGTCAAATCTTGTACCCCCCAAATAGCCACTTTTCCTTTCTTTCTCTCAGCCTCAGGAACGCAGTGTATACGACAATACTCACTCATCTGTAGCCCACCACCTCTACTACCGGTCAGTCTCACATAATACCCGCGCTAGGACAAGCTAGTCAAAAAGTAAATGTCCTCAATGTCTAAGGACAGTGTGTGGGCCCCCACATGAAACACCTGTTGATCAGGGTCCCACATATGCACCAGGTACTCTAATAGTCTGACTTGGGCCCTCATGCCCGGGATGCGAAAGTATTTCAAGAGCCCGCAATCTCTCAAAGAAGCTATGGTAGGTGGATGATTTTCTACCATTGCATTCTCCTCTTCATGTTCCCTTTCACGCCACTCTAGCACCATGTTGATGGCCAATTATCTGCATAAGGAACACAATAAGAGGATTAATAACTTCTTTCATGCTTTGGATCTTTTTCATTAAGTAAAAATTTAAAAAAAAATTGGGCTTTGAGGTTCTCGCAGGTGCCCTGTGTGCACAGTGCGAGAACCTCGTAGGTGGCCTTAGGCTCACCTGCGAGAACGCATCATTCTCGCAGGCCTCGTATGGCCTGCCTGCGAGAATGGAAGCGCACATATAGGGCTTAGAAAATCAACTTAAAACTTCAAATTTAACCAATGAAATTACAAATTTTAACCATGAAAGTGTTAAAGACGAAGAGCTTACCTAACTGTCGCAGACGGCTCGCCGAATGGTCTCTCGTAGCTCCCGCAATCTAACGCCGAACTTGGAGGGTAAAAGAGGGGTTTTTTTAGCTCAATAGTGGAAATGTAAAAATGGTGTGGTAAAAAGAGTATTTACTCCTTTTATTTACTTTTACTATATCATTTTGGTTTTTTATGATTATTTATCAATTAAACCCTAATCCCTAATGTTATTTTGAGTGTGTCATTCTTGCAGGCATGATGACTTTGATGATCAAATACAAGGATACGGACATGTTTTTCTTTGTTATCGCGTGTTTTTGATTGTTTTTTATGGTTTTTACATAAAACCTCGAGCGTCATTTTTATCCGTTCTTGCGCTCGTAAATACTTGAGAACGTGATCGAGCATACTTTTATCACTTTTTTGGGCTCACAAGGTTATACGAAAAAGGAACACCCCTGGAGTCCTCTTTAAGCTCTTTTCAGACTCTCTAAACATGAAAAGATCGTCGAGCGACCTTGCTATTTTCACGCTCGACAAAGTATTTGAAGTAAGTGTCTAGTGAGCGATAATTTATCTCTTTTTCGGTCTCATTCAGACTATTTTACGAAAAAGGAACTGAGAGAGTTCTCTTTTAAGTGTTTTTCCAAACTCTATAATCTTGAAAAACCTTCGAGTTTTCTAGCTCTGGACTCATTAAACAAACATTGCCAGACCCATGATGGGACCGAACCACTCCTTCTTAGGGTTCGTTAAACATACTCTGAAGGAATTATCCGAAGGATAAGCTTATATCAACAAGCATATGTTATCCTCCTCAAGCTTGCGTAAAAATAAATAGGTACTCACCAGAAATGGTGGAGGAAAATTTGGGAAAGGGATATGTTTTCATCGTCATATTGATTGGAAGTAAGTGTCACTCTTGAACATGACACCCCCTATTCATCATTTGAAGCCGGTTTGGGAAATCCATTTGTCTCTCATTCGATTTTCTACAAGGTCATTCCCTGTGTCGTCTTTGAGTCAATGCTGCCAAATCATTGGTCATGTCATATGTTCAAGAGAAGTCCATATGAAACCTATATTGAGTCGGCCATCTGCAGTTATCCATTCTCTTCGTGTCGGCCTTCCCTGTGTCTAGTCCANTCATACTCTGTTTCACCTTCAAAATCTGTTACTCATTTCGTGTCATTGATGGGGGATACATCAAGGCCCTCCTATGACGAGTTTTGTTCCGTCAACTTCAGCTCATTATCCAGAATCAAGACTTAGAAATTATTTGGTACCTTGGAGATTTCATGCCTCAATGGCAGGTTTCCTCGCTTTCGACAGTGGGTTTACATCATTGACCCCTGATCGAAAGATTCCATCGGATGTTCGACTTCAACTCATTTATTCACACTCGATGGATTTTACTATGGTACCTTGAGAGTCATTGACATCAATGGTGATTTCCCTCGCACTTGTTAACGGTTTCATCAATGGTCGGTAATCAAGTGGTTTCTACCATGTTCGAATTCAACACATGTAATCCCATGGTTAGATTTGTACTTTGAGAGATGAGATTGAAGACCCTGGATATCATCTTTGATCCAGGTTGCGATGGAGTATGTATAATTTCCAATACATAGATCCACTGTGTATGTCTCATGGCTATGTTGTCTTGATTTGAAATTTCTCGCATAGATCCACAGTGTATTCCAGTGGCTATGCTATATTTTGACAGCATGGATCCACAGTGTATGATTGGTGGCCATGACCCATGTCTATAATGTCATCAGTCTGTGATCTGAGTATGGGAATGCCTACCTCAGAATTGATATATATGATATTTTGCAGATACTTGTTGTTCGTAGGTTTCCGATTAGGTGTGCTCCTGGTTCTCGACACACACATGCAACTTACAAAGTCTATCGGTTGTCACTGGTTCCAACCTCATACATTGGGGGGCATTCTGTTACCCATGATTTTGGTCATCATGATGATGTATTGATGATGGTGTACTCAGGCTCTTCATAAGAAATTTCTCCTGAGAAAAGTTACTTTCTTCTCTTTCCAGAAATATCATTTTTGAAGGAGGTTCGCAGACTGCTAGTATATTTGCCTACGAGAATTCATGATTCTTGCAGGCTGCTAGTATATTTGCCTATGATAATTCATGATTCTCGCAGGCTGCTTTAAGACAGGGTGCGAGAAGTTCTCACTGTGTTGAACTGCTAGGGTACGAACTCTTTCTAAAGAAAGGAAAAAGATGAATTCTCGATGCTTCTAGAAGGGAATCTTCTAGAAGGATGAGATGGCATTCGAATGGTTATCCTAGTACTGGATTCCTTAATATTTTGGGACCATTCCTATCCAAGTAACTAATTCATTCTCTCCTATATATTGAGGGAATTCTCATGGAAAAGGTTAAGCAAGGTTAAGCAACATTCATTGGAGAATTAGTGAAAGAATTGTGTGAAGGATTGATGCTACAGCAGCTAGGAGACTCTAGCAAGTTCATCCAAAGGTGTTGATCTTCTTCATGCAAGTGAGCAAGTGTGTGTGTGTCAGAGCCAAGGGCCATCGAAAGGAAGTTTGCGACATCAAGGCTCAGGTTGTAATCTTTACTTTCCATCAATATGATACAGTAATATGTCCCTTTCCCATAAAGCTATTTCCACTTTATTGTATAACTCCTTGATCATATACATAGATTGACTGCTGAATAGATTGTGCTTTCTTCACTCCACTTGGTTTGTGTTGTCTTGATCTTGGCGGTACAAGAGCACTGGAGCGAAGCGGGAGCAACAAAGACCAAAGGAAGCGATAATAAGGTATGTTCTTTGTTCTTGCCTCCTATTCAATTCAATGGTTAGAATCTAGGGAAAGAGTCATGTTCTGTCTTGCTTTGTTCTAGATCCAGGTGGATCTAGAGAGATCGGTTTGTGTCCAAACTTATGGATTTATCCAATAACAACTGGGCAGTTAGAATTTTCTACAGTGATGAAGAGTTTGCAAGATGAAAAGCTCTATCTTTCCAAGATTCTATGAATTGACATACTTAAACTTTTCTCCATACATTTCATTCTTCTTTGTTTCTTTCCATCAAATATTCCATGTAAGTATAGAAAATAGGAAGAATTGGGTCTGAGCAGTTCTTTATCTATAAATATTCAGTCATCTTGTAATATTTGAGGTCCAAAGAGAAAAACCCCCTGCTTGTAAAAATAAGATGCAGTTCATTTCAGTTCATGTAATTATCGTTGAGACCTTGTTGAATTTGTTTCAATTCTCTTGTTTAAGACATTATTGAACTTGTCATATTGGGATATTGTTATAAATTTATCCTACAAAGAACTATTTCAAGGTGTAGCTTTAATGATTTCTCAAACTTTGAGTTTATGAGCATGAGATTTTTTATGTGCACCTATCATATTATTTTTTGTTTTGAATGAAATACTCATTTAAATTTATTTGAAGACCTATCAATTTTTACTTCATCTTGAAAAAGTCATAGCAGATTCTAGGTTCATTTTATTTTACAAGAAAGTTAGAATGTATGTTGAAAGGAGACTCCAAAACCTTGTGGAAAACAATCTATATTGACACACTTTATTCTTTATTTCTTTAAATGATATGATAATTGCGTATTTATATAACTGTATACAAGGGTTGTACATTTGTATATACAAGCTTTGTTGAAATATATTTCGGGGTTTTCTCTTTAGCATTCATTATTTACATTCATTGAAAAATCATACAAAGAATTTTCCAACATATTACAAAGTACTACCTCTATAGAAACACAGGGGGATTTTATCCTCGTGAGGTTGTTTTTGGGATTGTGACCAATCTGAACATCAACAAGACTGTATGGATCTATACAATCGTACAAACAATACCATACAATATATACAATCATATAAAGGGTCGCACCACATGTTTCTCAAACTCGTTTTGTAGGTTTCTCATTCGACAACTAGAAAACCTCATTTTTGAGGTGTCCTTGTAAGTTTTGAGTCAATAATGATAATTTTATTTGAAGGGAAGATTTTTTGTTTCATGTTTTATGCTTCCGATGTATTTTCCAACCATCTATGTGATTGATGCATGCTCATATTTTTATTTATGTTATTGAGTAAATTCAAGGTCTGATTTATTTAATAAACAAGCATAGGACAACAATCACCTAGGGATAGAAAATTCACAGTGTATTATTTTTGTGTTCAACATGGAGTTGACACGTGGCATTAAAAAAATATTGGTCAAACAAAAAAAAATCAATGTTGGCCATAAAAAAACATTTCAACTTCCATGTTATTTCAATATCACATATATATATATTGTAAAAAATTTATAGCCCAGTATAAGGGAGATGTGTATAAAATATATTTTAATGTTGACCATAAATAAAATATTTCAATTCCTACTTTAAGAAAAATAATTTAATATCAACTGATAGAGAGAAAGAGATAGAAAGTAATTGAAAGGGATAAAGTTTTTATTTTTCTGATAGGTTCTTTCTACTTCTGAGTATGAGGGAGATGTGTAATTAATATGATGTTGACAGGTGGCATTTAAAAAAATATTAATAACAAAAAAATATTTTAATTTAGGTCA
>ML834318.1:15491-37018 GCA_009831015.1 Picea engelmannii
CTTCATAATTGTTAATAAGTTTATCCCACATTGCTTTGGAAGTATCAAGATGCATCACCTTTACAAACTCAGCTTCAGCAAGTCCATTCAAGATAGCATTCATCCCCTTAGCGTTAAAACTAAACTCTAACTTATCATCCTTGGTGGCTAGCACAACAAGCTTTGTATATCCAGTCTCTACTACATCCCAAACATCAACACCCAAGGCCATTAAGTATGTTTTCATTCTAATCTTCCAGAAGGAAAAATTTGTTCCATCAAACAGAGGGGGCTTAGAGGCTAAAGTTCCTTTATGACTTGTCATGTTTAATCTTACAGTCTACCTTTAAATAAAAGGAACATGCTCTGATACCAATTGTTGCAATTATTAATACAACTGAGAGGGGGGGGGTGAATCAGTTGTATGTGAGCTTAAACAATTTTAAGTCTGTTAAAACATTATTAATCTTTCTTCATATGGTCATCAACAATATCCATCATATGGACAGTAAAGGTAAAGAACAACTGTCACACATAAAGTATACACAGAGATAGATTTTTCACGAGGAAACCCATAAAGGGAGAAAACCTCTTCTTCTTCGAAATGATAGGCAGTCTTTTAACTTCTGTACATCATCTATAATTGAGCACCAACTCAATGTGAGGTTGCTACCTCTGTTTTACAAGATGCAACTTGTTTGAGAGCACCAACTCTCTGGTTTCTCTAGCACCCACTAGAAGGAAGCACCAACTGGATGGAAGCACCAACTTCCTGTTACACAAGCTCCAACCTGTATAACAGAGAACACTTGTTCTCCCTAGCACCACCCTGCCAGCCTAGTTTCTCTGGCTACAACCAGATGGAATCTACAACTTCCTATGTTCAAGCTTCAACTTGAACCTCTGAGGACAATAGTCCTCCCAAGAACCTCCCAACCTCCCTAGAATATAAATGGCTAAATAAACATTTAACTTTACAGATAAATCAGTTCTTACCAATCTTTCTTTGTTCTATAAATCTGATCTTCTGCACACTGTTTTATTGCTCTTCTCTTCCTCTGTCTATTCAGCAGGTATGCTTTGCATCAACTCGTGCTCTCATTTTTCTCTTCTTCAACTCGTTCTGTGATTCTTCTTTGCATTTCATCTCACACTTCACATATGCCCAATCTCCTCTTGTGCATCCTCTTCTTCTCTATTTTTACAGTTTCATTCTTTTTCACTTACAGAACAACCAACCAGGCATAGTTTGTTTCATCTTCTTTTATACACACGAACATGACGGTTCAACTTCCCAACTCCTTAGGCAAAATGACGACAATTGTCTAAGCAACTGAAACACGAACTGATTGACAATCATGAGTCCATTTTACTAACGAATTTGTAACTGAAACAGTTAATCTGTGAGAAAGAACAGTAACCCTATGATCACAATCAAGTTTTATCCACACCGTTGGATGACCTTTATTATACTTGCCTTTTTAAATCGAGTTTCGACATTTTGGCATTCCTGTGCCCAAGTGTATCGACACTTCATGTCGCGATCTTCGAAACTCCGATATTGATCTTATCTGGACTAACTCCTTCTCTTCCCGTGTCCAAGGGCTATGACCACAGCCTTATGCATGAGGCGCTTTCGCGATTTCGCATATCGCAAATTTGTAATTCAAGTTACTTTATTTCTTTTGTCTCTCCATATTGTGATTCGTGAAACTCCGACATGATCTATAATCAACAGTCTGGATTCATTCTCGATTCAATTGTTGCGATTGAATCGCGATATGGCATATCGCGAAATTGGGATTCTCGTTGCATTTGTTTCTTTTCCTTTTGAATTCGCAATTCGCGAAACTCCGATAAGGAATTGGATCAATGGTCTAGATATCATTCTCAATTCAATGGATGCGATTGAATCGCGATATCGCATATCGTGAAATCGGGATTCTTGATGTCAAGTGTTCTTGTCACTTCAAAGTCTCGATCCCTGATACTCCATGAAGAAAATCAACGGTCCAGATCACTTCTTAACTTAACGACTGCGATCAAATCGCGAATTCTCATATCATGATTTTGGGGTTCTTTCTGTCAAATGTTTTTGTTACTTCAAAGTCCCGATCCCCGATACTCCATGAAGAAAATCAACGGTCCATATCACTTCTTAACTTAACGGCTGGGATTAAATCGTGAATTCGCATATCGCGATTTCACAGTTCTTGTTGTCAAGTTTATTTGGCATCTCCAACACGCGATCCCCGAAACTCCAACATTGACTGGAATTAACGGTCCAGATCAAATCTTGATCTGACGGCTCAAATTTCATCGTGATTTTTCATATTGCGATTACGCCCTCTTCTCCTTGCACTTTAAAGACTGTGCAAGTTATCCTCGATCCAATGGTGGTCGGACCCTACGCTCGGATCTGATGACTGAGATCTGTCTCCCTCTTCAACGATTAGAGATTCTTCTCAAACTTTCGCTCATTGTCTGCCTTCGATCATTCACATTTATGAACTTATCTTATGTTTGGGTGTCGATTACAAAATTTTTGTTCTCATGTCATCTTCACTGTTGCCATCAATGAAAACCATTCGTTGTCTGTTAACTGTTTGTTAAATATTTTCCAACAGGGATGGTAGTCAAATTAGGACTAATAAATGAAAGTTGATCAATAGTCACAATTTTTCCATTGTGAGGGAAAGACATCGCTTGAAAGAGAGTGGAAGCAATGGCTTTCATGGAGTAGAAATAATCACTCCCAAGGAGGAAATTAAAATACAAGGAGTCATAGACTACCATGACATCAATATAGACTATTTTCCCTCCTAGAGTAATGGGAAACTGAGAAAGGATCCCTAAAGGTTGACTGGTCATTCTATTAAAATCCAATAGATTTCGATTAACCAACACAAGTTGTGGACAACCCAAAGCTTGCCAAGAAGTTGAGGATAAAATACTAACAAATTCACCTTCATCTACAATAGTTTGAGGAATTTCCCTACCACAAACCTAAACAACAATTTGGAAAGGTACGTCGGAAGGAAGATGAGGTCTAGTTAGTGAATTCCAATCGATAAAAATGGACTCATGATTTGGAGGGGGTTCCATGGGAGAAGGAGAAATTCCCCCTTGTATAGTAGAGTTTGTGTCAACAAGAAAACCATGAGTGGTATCGACTTCATTCTCCAATGGGAGAATGAGATAGAAAGATGATGGAATCTGACCAACCTATTCAGCTTCATTCTTCAAGGGAAGAGTGGGATCAACTGATGGTTGGGCCGAATCGACCACTTTGGCCTCACTCTCTGAAGGGAGAGTGAGATCGACCGATGATGGACTCTGATCAATCACCTGATCAACTAATGGCGGTTTGGGAGAAATTTTATGATAACTGGGTGGAAGGTGTTGCTAAGAAACAACAAGGTATTCTAACAATTTCTAGGTTGCATCCATATGAGGGAAAATGTGAGTTCAATGACTACCTTTACATAACCTACAAGGAAAATAGACTCTACTTTTCTTTTTTCCAACACTACTAACACTAGTTGAAGGTTTGTCACTAACATGATGATCAGAGGCAGACAACATGGGATGATGAGGGCCCGAAGACCACACTTCTAATACCATGGGAATACTAGGGAAATTTCGAAGAAGGTGGTCACCCTTGCAAATCCTGCAAGGGTATTTGGGATTCCTAGGTGCATGGGTATATTTCTTGATGGTGTTAACACTCCTGACAATAATTGGTTGTTTTCCCCCTTGCTGATTTTTCTTCTTCATGTTCTTCTTTTTCTTCTTCTTCTTAACCTCCTAGTTATTAGCACCAAGGTTTTCACTAGGTGAGGAAGAAGTAAAATAAGAAGATGCAACATGTTAAGAAGTAAAAGGGTCAACATGATGTTGACACAACATGTTAAGAAGTAAAAGGGTCAACATGATGTTGACACAACATGTTAAGAAGTAAAAGGGTCAACATGATGTTGACACAACATGTTAAGAAGTAAAAGGGTCAACATGATGTTGACATTCTTTGGATGGAGGGTTGGCAATCGAAACAGTAGGTGCATTCGAAAGAATTGGAGTGGAAAAAGACCATAAAAGTAACCTTATAGTGAGTCGTGGTAAAGTCAAAGTAGTGATATATGGAGGACCAACATTTCCAAAGGAATGAAAAAAAAAAGGTTCTCGAGGAAAAGGGGTCCCTTGGTTGGTAGATTTTGGAACTGACTCCATAGACACAGACTCAACTATAAGGTCAACTAAGAGAACAAACAACACATGCTAAAACAATCTAAGAAGTAAGCAAGAAAACCAACAACCTTCTCATAGTGAAACCACTAGTTTATGATGAAATCCAACATCATGGAATCAATATGAAAATGGGTAGAGTTAAAGTGGGAGATATAGTTACATTGGTGACCTACTTAATAGAATTACGCCCTTGTGCAAGTTCGCGCATGACACAACCCTGAGTATACCCTCCAAGGAGCCCAAGTGATTTTGACCAATGTCTGCTCCAAGTATAGCAAAGACTTTCCCCTTCACCGTCGCCTTGTTTAAGATCTCTAAATATAGTGGTCACTAAGGATACTACTTACGACACCATAAACCTGGGGAAATAGTTGACAGTCTGGTATACATGCAAGGGAAAGGTTGAGACCTGAAATCCCCTTGAGAGGTGTCTCACACGGAGGTAATATCCTCTCAAGTGATCCCCAAGTGTCTTATGACACTGTTTGTAATACATGTAGACCACTCCACCAAGACCAACAAAGTGGGGTTAGTTGCTTTGTCGACCCCAATGTGACCTCGTGATTGACCATTGTGTTAGAAGGGCTTCCCAGGACATTGATGCATCAAATGGATTTCCTCTCCCTATCACGTGATACTAGTGTTTGTTTTAATTTCTTTGGAGAGTTGTTCTCACCACCTAATCCAGATATCTACATTTAAACTATTGTTGGTTCGAGGAACCCTACAAAGAAAAGTATCTAGGTATATTTTAATTAGTGCTTAATTATTAGGTTTTTGTTTACTAAAAGGTATGCAAAAGTTAAATTTATGGTGTAATGACCCTCACTCCAAAAAGAATACAATAGAATGAAATGAAAATGTTTCATTCAATGAAACTTTTGTACGAAAGGGAAGAAAGTTGTGCTTTTCTTTCAAAAAGTAATCGACCCAAATTCCAATGAAATGCAACAACAAATAAACACGTACCAAATCCTAAAATAAATGCTCAAGATACTGCTACCCAAGTGCACCAAAACTACATGAAAAAAGACTTGAATATGATGCTTGATCCTTTCCTCTTTTCTAAAGACACTAAACAAATAAAAGAAAAGACAATTTCTTTCACTATCCAGACCCAAATATTGGATTAAGAACCTAAATCATGCCTCCTAGCAAAAGGAATAAGGAAAGGGAAGCAATCAACCAAGAATGAAAAACAAGGATGAAAAAACCCTTTTGAAAACACCAAATCAAACTTGATATCAAAGCACAAGAACGTTTCAAAATCCAGAAACAACAAAACACCTTGAGAATAAGACTCAAGTATTAAGAAACCAGATAAACAAAACCAATCAAGTACTGGAAACTAGCATGCAAGCACACAAACTGGGGCTAAAAGATTAGACAATCTCAAGAAGACACGCAAGTCGAAAAAGGATGAAAAATAAAGTAACCAAAATAACTTAACAAAAGAGATTAGCAAACACATACAACCATCCAAAAATAATCACAAATACTAAAGAAAGAATCTCAAATAGTCACAAAGAAAAACTGAGAAAAATCTAAGAAATAAGCAAAAAACATGGCTCAAAAAGTAGGCTTCTATAGGAGGTCGCTCCTCTAGAGTGGAATACATGGCCTCAAAGGGGAGATGGACGCTCCACAATGGTATAAAAAAAGTATCCAGGACACTATGTAGCATTATAACAGGGTGCTTCCAAGGTGATATGGATGCTCTATAGAGGTCCTGAAGGCTCTGATTTGGAAAAAAATTCTCATAAAAGGTCATTGTTTGATAAGTATAGGATTTCCAAAATAGAAGAAGAAAAGCATAAACAAATTGAAATGATTTAAGACCTATAAACCTAAGAATAACTAGATGGTTCTTCCCCGTCAAATTCACCAATTTACTATTGTGATAATTACCCCCCTGTGGATAGGTTGATTTCCCCCCACTTAGGTTCCCTACAAGTGAGACAGACTCTAAAAAATGGACATTAACATCCTTCTAACAAACCATTCTATTTTCTTGTAGGAGGGTTGAGAGAGAAGGAGAAAATGTATGTGTACGTGATTTTTTATGTTCGTCATTGTCACTCCAACAGTTGAGCTCCAATCCAAGTAGCCCCCTCATGAATTCGATCCTACGAGAACAATGTAACCTTCCCCTAATACTATCTATGATTGAGTAATAGCAATCCTACCAAATGATAACTTAAACAAAGTGATCAGATAGAAAAGAAATGAATAAGAAAGTTTAAGAGAAATAGGCCAGGTTCTTTTATTCAATGAAAAGAAATAAGTTTACAACCTGATGATGCTGCAATACTCTAAGCTTCCTTCTTCAACCCTTGAACATGAATTCAAATCAAATTATTTACATAAACAAAGGTTTTTGTCTCTTTGACAAGATCATAAGTCTGATATGCTTCTTTTCCATCCCCCCTCACTTTGAAATGGCCTGGTTATATAGGTGCAAGAAGGGATAACCATTAGGATAAACTAGGAGTGTAGTTGAGGATAAGACGTATTAGGTTAGGATTGATGCTATCTCCATCGTTATACTTTCCCCCAAGATAGGATGAAGGAAAAATCAAACCATATCTTGATGAAAACAAGAAAACAGACCAAGAACTATCTAGAAATTCCTCGAACATTCCCCCTAAAATCATGGAATTTGACCAAATATACATGGATCCTCCCCGATAGAGGCATACAGAGCATCCAATACACTTACCCGGAGTGGAGAAGTGGGCATACATTTTCAAACAATCCTAGAAATACAAGGGGGAAAGTGAGATTTTGAACCTCAAATGATGTTTTTCTTCCTCTCACTTCACAAATAATCATGGCATGTGGTTCTTGCATGGTCACAAGGTCAAAATTATTAGGAAAGTGTGAAACTTATGCCATTACATTGTTCCACTGAAACCATGACACTTAGGGTGATATGTCAGCAGTACGACACTTAGAAAAGTGAAATGTGACACTTAGCTAGGTGTGACAAAATGGCATATAAAAGTTGTGTGTATTGTAATGATTTAATATGACTTTGATGAAATCATTAATCCTTTGACATCAATGAAATTAATTCCAATAATCTCCCCCTTTTCCATTGATGGCTATCGGGAAATGAAACATGTATTACACCATGCATAGAAAGAATTATCCTCCTATATGCAACTCTCCCCATGTCTACAACTCTCCTAGGAATAGAGATAATTATCCCCTTGTCTTCAACTCTCCCCTTTTGAAATCAATGGAAAAGAGATACTCCCCTTGAATTTGTTCTTCTCCTTGAGCACTCAATCGAAACACTAGTCGACTACTGACCACTTCTAAGGAAATCATCAGTAAGTAATAGGAACATTGCATGACTATACAACCAATGATACACAATGATATGAAGTCCTCAAACATATAGTCAAATGATTATACGACCATCACTCAATACAATGACAATCTATATTGGTAGTCAGAACTGGTCCACAATTATGTCTTTCACATCTCTTATGCAAACATCTAAAAGAATGTTTTCCATTCCTTCAATTTTTGCACAAATTTTTGTGTTGAATGATAAGAGGACGTATGATTAGGATCATGTTCACTTACAGGAGTAGAAAAACCTATCATATTGAAAACAATGTCATCTATATTCTCAAATCATTCCATGTGATGAACATGCAACTCATCAATCTTTTTGGAAAATCAACAATATGTTTCTCTTCTGGAAAACCAGTATGAAATCCACCTGTAACAAATAAAAAAAAATTGGTCATGGTTCCAATATGGGAACACGATACTCTTCTCTTATTGTTGTAATATTGGACATCATATCATGAGGTTTTGAACACTTTATCCACACTTATGTTTAAATCAGAACTATAAATATGTAAAGGCACTTGCAAGAAGACAAACAACAACCCCAGATGAAGTTAATTGTCTTGCTGAAATATTTGAGAAAGAATACTCCCTAATGGTTGGGATTAATGTATTGATATATTAATACATCGAGGAATGGTTCGTTGACAATGGCTCATCTCTCCACATGAATGGGATGAGATCAATATTCTTTACTTTCTAAGATATCAACACAGATTGCTATGTAGGGTCTAGAACTAATACTAGACAAGCAATAAGAGGGTATGTATATGTAATATTCCATCTCGAGTCAGTAGGATTTATGGGAATAGAGAATATGTTGTATGTTCCATATTTGAAATTAAACCTACTCTCAGTTATGACTTTTGAAGATCAATGATATGCAGTCACATTTCAGAATGGACATGTACTTGTGCATTTAAGGGAAGCTACTCAAGAAACAACAATAATATTTGATTTTCGTAAGGAGAGATTATATAGATTTATGGGAAGACCTATAATTTGGTCTAATGGTTTCTTGGATTGAACATCATATTCTGTGCCATATTCGATGTCATATTTATCATCAACATTGGATGCATTGTCTGAGATAATGCGTTGTGAGACTCCTTCTAGTACTAAGGGGAGGATGAGTCCATGAATAAGCCATCCATCAAAAGAGAATTCATTGTAAATATGTATATTTGTGAATGTAATATGAATATGTAGATATATCATAAGTCTATTAGAATGATTGTAAGCCACTCATTGTAGATTATAAGAGTGAGAGGAATTATGTAAAATTTCTATATAGCCACCTTATATGTTGTTAAGAGTGAGAGGAATTGTGTAAGATAATTTATATATAGCCACCTTATATGTTGATAAGAGTGAGAGGTTTTGGAAACACTGACCACACTGAGAGGGGGGGGGGGTGAATCAGTGTAGGGATCTTTTTCAACTTCCCTTCACAGAAAATCCTTAGTTAGCAATCACCATTTACTCATCACTTATTACTTTCATTTATAACCAGTTGTATGTGAACATATATTAGCAAAACATAACAACAACATATATCATCAATAATCCATCACCACAAAGAACACAAGATGTATGTACAATTTTATTTTTATTATGGGATACAATACTTGGGTTTATCAACAACAATTGAATAGAGTATCAAATCCACAAGAGCACCATCTCTGCAATGCAAGACTCGGCTTACACAACTCAGCAGCAACTGAGAAGAGGATTCAATCCTCAATAGTATCAATCTATCAATAGGTACGCGACCTTTCAATAGTGAAACATGCGTATGTACGTTCCCTACCAATAGTGCAGCCCACATATGTACATGGTCGGGTTCAAAACAGCCTACGTGTGCCTCCTTAAGAACTAAGGTCTTCTCTCTCCTTGAAAACTCAGATCTTCTGCAACTTCTATTACATCCACTTATGCCTTTCACTGTCCAATCTATACCATAACCAATTGTTGATTAAGGTTGGTTGTCATTTATGTCAACCCTTGAAGAAAGCCCCATAACACAAAGGTTGGGTAATGGACCCATTATTGTTTGATGTAAATATGACTCATTATTGTATTTTCATGGTTGACAATAAGTAGAAATGGATGAACTCCAAAGTGATCCCCTTATGGTGAAATCGCCCACGGAAAGACGCTTTGCAGATTAAGTTATCCTAGAGAACCCATTCTTATTTATGGAATAATTAGATGGACGCTAATGAATTTGTTAGTGAAACTATACTAGATGGATATTTATTTTCATTCCATTTACGTTGGTATGTGGAACGCCACATAACTCCTCATGGTTAGAGAGTTATGGCCATGAGAAGTTGGAGAACCCAGGTTTGGGTAATGGACCCAAGTTTGTTTGATGGATAAACATATGAGTTTTGATATATTTTCAGGTAATACTATTCTATATGGATAGTACATGTCATTCCATTTCTAGTGGTATGTGGAACATCATATAACTCCTCATGATTTGAGAGTTATGGCCTTACGAAGTTGGAGGATCCTCATATGTCATCTAGAAGCCCCAAAAGATCAAAGTAGTCAAAGTGGTTTAAGAGATTTTAAAAGGTAAATAATAAAGTGAAGTGATGAGTGTACTAAAATTAAAAGTGAATACAAAATAAATTAATTCAAAAATAAATTTAATGGAGAAATTAAAAGTGGGTTAACCCTAAAATAAGGAAAGTGGGCAAAGTGACCTAGAAGATGTTTTAAAGGAAGCTACTTGGAGAGTATAAATAAGAGGCAAGGCTCTCTCATTTAAGACACACTTGAGAATATTGAATACCTATAGGTGTCTGAGGTAACCAAAGGATATATAAGATGAATTTCTAAGGAAAGTGAAGAAAAGAAGGCTGGAATTCAAGGAAGGATAAATTGTTTTGATGATGCTTTCTAAGGTATGTTTTTTTCAAGTCATCTCACCATTTTCCCAATAAACATTTTTATAGAATTATTCAGACCGTGAAATTGATATTCCATTAAGGAAACACATCCAAGTATCTTTGGTAAAATATTTATCTTGTGGGTCATTGTATTTTTGGAGTTACACTCCGTGGAAAATAGGGTTTGTGGCTAGTCTTGAAACTAGTCAAAAACAGGTGTTTCGGGTAAAAATGTCATAACTTCTATAGATCCAAATTCAGTAAGAATTTTTTTTTTGGTTATATTATAGTCTTTATTATGTTCTGTAATAGTTTCAGATTATTTCAAAAAATATTCCGTGTGGGGCACACTCTACAAGGTCGCTCTCTAAAATAAGCCAAAATTCAGCAAGGTGTGCCATTTTTTCCATAACTCCTTTTATGAGAGGTTCCTAGTAGTGACACCTAGAGGAATTGCATAAAACACACTGAATAACATTTTGTATCATTTTCAGATCTTTATTCATTATAGGTACAAAGTTATGATTATTTCAATTTAGGGTTGTTGACTAATCCAAAATTAGTCTTATGAGACTAAAGAAACGTATGATGGAAATGCTAGTCTTTTCTTGTTAAAGTTAAGGAAGGTTTGTAGGTATGTGATCATATACACCAGGTCTATTATAGAGTTACAAATCATATTTGGATGATGAAATTGATGAGGGATTTTGGTTGAGGTACAAGTTGGGTACACGGTTGAGACAAGTAGTTGATGAGTTGGCACATACATGAGGTGTATAGTTGATTATGTTGGTACATATTGATGAGTAATTGAAACATGATTGGTAAAATTTGGTGCATGGTTTATGCACTTGATTATAGTACAGGTTGATTACAGGTTGATGCATGGTTAATGCATGGTTTAGGTTATTGGTACAAGATGATTGGTACAGGTTTACAGTGATATATCTCACAGTGATAGTATGACAGTGGTTCCATAATTATACTTCTACTTCAAGGCAGTTGGATGGGGCAAGGACAGGTGGTTGTAGCCACCTTCTGGTTGTAGCCGGAGAACATAGGGGGTTGTAGCCTCCTTTTGGTTGTAGCCAGAGAATTGGGGAGTTGGAGCTTCCCTTAGGTTGTAGCCTGAGAAGCTAGGGGGTTGGAGCCTCCTTCCAGTTGTAGTTGGAAAACAAAGGAAGTTGGTGCTTCCAATGAATGTAATTCTTCAAGACATATAAGATAAATCATTCTGCGGTTTTATCTCGATTTGGGTTTCCACGTAAAACACTGGTGTACTATGTATGTGTGTGATTGTTCATTTCTTCTTGCTCATTATTGGATAATAATTCTACATTGATATAACACTTGGATTATTTGGAGAAAAAGGATTATAATTACACTATTACTTCTTCACTCCCCCTCTCAGTAATCCAACAATTGGTATCAGAGCAGATTCCTTCAGAAATCAGTTTAACCACTGAAAGGTATATCATCAAGAGTACCAACTCATATAAAAATGGAATACCACACTTTGATGGGAAAAAGTATGATTTTTGGAGCATAAGGATGAAGACATATATAAAATCACAGGGGTTTGAAATTTGGCAATCAATTGTAGATGGATACATGGTACCAACAGTTCCACCAACAAATGACAAAACCGTGAAACTTGGTCAGAATAATTCCAAAGCTGCAAATGCACTTTTGAATGGTCTTAGTGAAACAATATTCACCAAAGTTGCACATTGTAAATCTGTCAAAGAGATTTGGGACAAGCTTCGAAATATTTATGAAGGAGATACAAAATTCAAAGAAACAAAACTTCAAACTTATAGAGGTTAGTTTGAACAACTAAAAATGAAGGAATATGAGAATATTGCAACCTACTTCTTAAAAGTTGACGAAACAATGAATGCAATCATAGGATTGGGAGAAGAAATCGAAGAATATGTAGTTGTTCAAAAGGTACTAAGATCTCTTCCTATGAGATTCAATTCTAAGATATCATCACTAGAAGAAATATCATATATGAACTCAATAAGCATGGACAAACTGCATGAAATCTTCACAGCATATGAAATGAGAACTGAGCAGGAAAATCTAGATGTAAACGAAGCAACCTTCAAAGCATCCAAAAGATCAAAGAAAAAGAAAAATGAACAAGAAGAATATAGCAGCAGCAATGACATCTCGGAAGATGATGAAGAAGTGGCCAACTTCGTCAAACGACTGAACAAAGGAACCAATGGTAGGTATAGAGGTAAGCTTCCTTTAATTTGTTTTAATTGTGATGGTATTGGTCATTTTGCTAACAAATGTCCTCATAAGAAAAAGAGAAATGATGAAGTTTACTCAAAAGGAAAACACACATATAAAGGCAAAATAACTACAAAGAAATATTTCAAGAAAAGCTTATGCATCAAAGAAKACATTTCATCATCAGATGAAGATGAAATCAATGACARTGAGACAGGAAGAGTTCTATTCATGGCAMTAAAATATTCTGACAAAGAAGACTCCAAATAAGAATGTGAAGAAGCCGAAGAAGGATATGAAAAATTCGAAGATGAAATTGAAGAGGCARAAGTTGACTATCGAGAAGAATTAATGTGTTCCATAGAAGTTATCATAAGAGAAAAGAAGAAAAACAATAAACTACAAGCAGAACTAGACAAGAAAAAGGACACTCGAGAACTAGAACAAATGATCACACGATTGAAGGTTCAAATAGAAGAAGATAAAAGAATTGAAGAAGCAATCAAAGAACAACTAGAATAAAAGGACAAGATCATTGGAAACTTGGAAGAAACGATTGTCACTCTAAGAAAGGATATTCAAAAGAAAAATATGTAGAATAGCTCAAAAKTTCTGGGTGACATTATCAGCAGTCAAAAATCTCATTTTGATAAGTCTAGACTTGGATACAATCAAACAGAAAAGGGATCAAGCTCCAAAACAACAGAGMAAGAAACAAATCAAAAAATCTATGCAAAAACAATAAAAGGGGATAGGAAGATGTACAMGGAAGATTGCAAGGACACTCCTCCACTGAGAAGATTCATATTTCAGAATAAAAAACAGATAGATATGCCTCAAGAAGAAGAACGATTCATAAGAGCACCTTCTTTCATAAGATCTTCAACTCCTAGGTATCAAACAATATTTTTTGGTTTATTTTATGCATGTAATAATTTTGGACATAAAGTTGTGAATTGAAAAGCTAACAACAGGAACAATAACAACTTTCAGAGTCATACACAAAGTGGTTACTCAATAAGACCTAGTGAAACACAAAGAATAAGTTACAATAGGTTTGAATATTTGAGCATTGAAGTGGAATGTTACAAATGTAACAATTTTGGACACGTGGCCAAATATTGCAGAATGATAGTCCCTCATAAAGAACCTCAACAGAATAACAAAAGTCACATGCAAGAACCTCAGAAAATGACATGGATAAGAAAGCAAGATTAGTATAGCAATGAAGAATGCACAGTCGCTCTACAAGCTAAGCAGACAAAACATGGTTGGTATGTTGACAGTGGATGTTCAAAACACATGATAGGTGATAGAGACAAATTTCTTACATTGTGAAAGGAAAGAATTGGACCAGTCTCCTTCAGAAATGATAATTTAGCCAAAATCATTGGAGAAGACACAGTCTGAATTGTGAACAAGAATAAAAAGGCACAAAATGTTATATTCGTAGAAGATATGAAAAATAATCTTGTAAGTGTGAGTGAAATGTGTGACCAAGGTCATAAAGTTACTTTCGATTCACAAAAGTGTGAGATAAGAAGAGAAGGTTCAGGGAAATTGGTCGGTACAGCTGCAAGAACTTCAAACAACATATATGTGTTAAGTGAAATTGGAAATGAAAATTGTTGTCTAGGAAAGGAATATGAAAGTTGGCTATGGAATAGAAGAATGGGTCACATGCATTTTGATAACCTTGTCAAAGTCGAAAAAAGAGAAGTAGTCATAGAAATGCCCCAGATCATGAAACCAACCAACACTTTATGCAAGCATTGTCAACAAGGAAAGAAAACAAAGACCGGGTTCAAATAAAAGGAATATTCAACAACAAGACCACTGAAAATTGTGCATGCTCATCTAGTTGGACCAACTACAACAAAGGGCTTAAAAGGTGAGAGATAATTTATGTTATTATTTGATGATTATAAAAGAATGACTGCAGTTTTCTTTCTCAAGAACAAGTCAGAAGCTTTTGAAAACTTCAAGATCTACAAGGGAATGGTTGAAAATGAGATGGATTCAAGAATCAAATGTTTGAGATCTGATAATGGAGGAGAATTCACTTCAAAGGAATTTATGAACTACTGTAGCAGTCATGGAATAAAAAGGCAATTCTCCATTGCTAGGACACCTCAACAGAATGGAGTTGTTGAAAGAAATAAGAGGACATTACAGGAAATGGCTCGAACAATGCTAATGGATTCCAAATTGAAAGATTTATTTTAGACACTGGTAGTGCATACAAAAACTCACATTCAAAACAGAGTAATGCTCAGAAACAACACTGATAAAACTCCCTACGAGCTATGGAAATGAAGACCAACAAATGTGAAGCACTTGAGAGTTTTTGGAAGCAAATGCTACATAAAAAGAGAAGATGGTAGAATGGGAAAGTTTGATTCTCCTGTGGAAAAAGGAGTACTTGTTGGTTACTCAAGTACAAGGAAAAAATACAAGTGTTACAATCTAAGATTGAACAAATTTGTGGAAAGCATCAACATAACAATTGATTAAACAGGCAAACCAGAATCAAAGGAAGAAGAAAACAAATTAATAGAACAACTTTTCAAAGAAGAAGGAGTAGAAGAAGAAAATGAAGTAGAAGAGGACGATGAAGAGAATCTGACAGAAATAGAAGAGAAATTTCAACAAGTATCTCCAAAGAAACCTAGCAAACGAGTGCAGAAGAATCATCCTTCAAATCAGATTATTGGAAACAAAGATGCAGGAGTTGAGACTAGAAGAAAAATCCATTCACCAGAACAAACACACCTAGCACTTGTATCTACAATTGAACCAAACAGTTTTGAATAAGCCAACAAGGATGAATTTTGGAATAAGGAAATGAATGAAGAATTGGATCAAATAGAGAAAAATGACACTTGGGAACTGGTTCCAAGACCAAAGAATAAGAATATGATCGTTACAAAATGGGTTTTCAGGAATAAATTAAATGAACATGGACAAGTTACAAGGAACAAAGCTAGATTGGTATGTAAAGGATATGCACAGATTGAAGGAATTGACTTTGAAGAGACATTTGACCCAGTTGCCAGAATGGAAGCAATCCAGTTTCTTTTAGCCTATGCATGCTCCAAAAATGTTAAAGTATATCAGATGGATGTAAAATCATCTTTTCTGAATGGGGAACTTGAAAAAGAAGTCTACATTGAACAACCAGAAGGATTTCAGTTGTCAGAGAATGCAGATTATGTGTGTGAATTAAAGAAGGCCTTGTATGGTCTAAAACAGGCTCCTAGAGAATGGTACTCTAGGCTGGATAAGTATTTGCAGTAGGCAAGGTTCAGAAAAGGAAGTGCAGACAACAACCTCTACATCAAGGTAAGTGAAGGTGATAATTTATTAATTGAAGTTTATGTTGATGATATTATTTTTGGTAGTGATGATGACAGGTTAAGCCAGAAATTTGCAAAAGATATACATAATGAATTTGAAATGTCGTTACTTGGAGAAATATTCTTCTTTTTGGGACTTCAAATACATTAAAGAAACCAAGGAATCTTTATTTCTCAAACCAATTATATCATAGAAATGCTAAAGAGGTTCGGAATGGAAGATTGCAAACCAGTCGCAAGCTAAGAAAATATGATGATTTGAAGTCTACAGATCAGAGGCAATATAGGTAAATGATTGGAAACCTACTATATGTGACAACATCCAGACCATATGTAATGCAGGCAGTTGGATAGGTGGCAGAATTTCAAGCAGCACCAAAGGAGTCACATGTGTTAGAAGTGAAGAGGATTTTCAAATATCTCAAAGGAACAAAAGAGTTTGGATTATGGTATCTGAAAGGAAGGGATCTATCACTTATTGCCCACACAGATGAATATTGGGTAGGTTGTATTGATGACCGATGAAGCACCAGTGGAGCAACATTCTACTTGGGTGAGTGTTTAGTATCATGGCTAAGCAAGAAACAATCATCAATATCTTTATCTCCAGCTGAGGCAGAGTTTATTTTAGCAACATCATGTTGTACACAGGTTCTTTGGATGAAACAAACTCTAACAGATATATAGGTTTAGTATGATGAGCCCATTCCAATCTATTATGATAATACAAGAGCCATCAGTATATCAAATAACCTGGTGATGCACTCCAAGATGAAGCACATTCCAATAAAGTATGACTTTCTACGGGAGCAGGTTGTAGAAAAGAACATCAGAGTTGAGTATGTGGGCACAAAATAACAAGTGGAAGACATCTTTACAAAACCACTTCCACGGGAATCCTTTGAATATCTTCGCCAGAGACTTGGTGTTATTTCTACTCCAAAATGAATGCTTTTTGAATGTTTATCTTATATGTCTTATATTTACATGAGGAAGCACCATAAGAGGACAGTTCAGTCAGGGGGAGAAACTCCAGATGGAAAGATACCTTTTCCATTGATGAAAAAGGGGGAGAGATTTATCAGATGTAGAGGACAGAGGCATGATTCCATGGGGAGAATGAGTGATATGATTTCAGTATTGCATCAGATTGTTGTCATCAATTCCAAAGGGGGAGATTGTTTATTAAGGTTGGTTGTCATTGATGTCAAACCTTGAAGAAAGCCTCATAGCACAAAGGTTGGGTAATGGAACCAATATTGTTTGATGTAAATATGACTCATTATTGTCTTGTCATGGTTTATAATAAGTAGAAATGGATGAACTCCAAAGTGTTCCTCCTATGGTGAAATCCCTCACGGGAAGATGCTTTGCGGATTGAGTTATCCTAGAGAACCCATAATTATTTTTGGAATAATGAGATGAAATCCAATGAAACTATCCTATATGGATAGTGCTTTTCATGCCATTTCTGGTGGTATGCGGAATTCCACATAACTCCTCACGATTAGAGAGTTATGGCCATGAGAAGTTAGAGAACCCAGGCTCGGGTAATGGACACAAGTTTGTTTGATGGATAACGGTATGAGTTTTGATATATTTTTAGGAAATACTACTCTATATGGATAGTACATGGAATTCCATTTCTTTTGGTATGTGGAATGTCACATAACTCCTCACGTTTTGAGAGTTATGGCCTTACGAAGTTGGAGGACCCTCATATGTCATCTAGAAGCCACAAAAGGTCAAAGTAATCAAAGTGGTTTAAGAGATTTTAAAGTTAAATAATAAATTGAAGTGATGAGTGTAATACAATTCAAATTGAATAAAAAAACAATTAATTCAATAATAAATTTAATGGATAAATTAGAAGTGGGTTAACCCTAAAATAAGGAATGTGGGCAAAGTAACCTAGAAGATGTTTTTAAGGAAGCTACTTGGAGAGTATAAATAAGAGGAAAGGATCTCTAATTTAAGATACACTTGAGAATATTGAATAACTATAGGTGTTTGAGCTAACCAAAGGATATATAAGCTGAATTTCTGAGGAAAGTAAAGAAAAGAAGGTCAAAACGCAAGGAAGGATAAATTCTTTTGATGATGCTTTCTAAGGTATGTTTTTTTCAGGTCATCTCACCATTTTCGCAATAATTGTTTTTATAGAATGATTCAAACAGTGAAATGGCTATGCTATTTAGGAAACATATACAAGTATCTATTTTAAAAAATTCAACTTGTCGGTCATTGTATTTTTGGAGTTACACTCCGTGGAAAAGAGGGTTTGTGGCTAGTCCTGAAACTAGTCAAAAACAAGTCTTTCGGGTAAAAACATCATAACTTCTTCATAACAGATCCAAAGTCAGTACAAAAAAATGTGTTGGTTAGAGTACAATATTTAGTATTCTTTGTAACAGTTTCAGATCAATTCAACAAATATTCCATTCGGGGCACGCTCTACAAAGACACTCTCTAAAATAAGCCAGAATTCAGCAAGGTGTGCCATTTTTTTCCATAACTCCTTTTTTGAGAGGTTCCAAGTAGTTACACCTGTGGGAATTTCATAAAACACACTGAAGAACATTGTGCATCATTTTTATATCTTTATTCATTACATGTACAAAGTTATGATTATTTCAAGTTAGGGTTGTTGACTAATCCAAAACTAGTCTTGTGAGACTAAAGAAATGTATGATGAAAATGCTAGTCTCTTGTTGTTAAAGTTAAGGAATGTCTGCAGGTATGTGATCATGTACACCAGGAATATTATAGAGTTACAAATCATATTTGGATGATGAAATTGATGAGGGCTTTCGATTGAGTTACAAGTTGGGTATATGGTTGAGACAAGTAGTTGATGAGTTGGCACATACATGAGGTGTATAGTTGATGATGTTGGTACCTATTGATGAGTAATAGTTCATGCATACTTGAAACATGATTGGTACAGTTTCATGCATGTTTGATGCACTTTTTTATGGTACAGGTTGATTATAGGTTGATGCATGGTTGATGCATGGTTCAGGTTATTGGTACAGGTTGATTGGTACAGGTTTACATCAATATATCTCACAATGATAGTGTGACAGTGGTTCCATCATTCTACTTCTACTTCAGGGTGGTTGGACAAGGAAAGGACAAGTGGTTGTATCCACCTTCTAGTTGTAGCTGGAGAACATAAGGGGTAGTAGCCTCCTTCTGGTTGTAGCCAGAGAATTGGGGAGTTGGAGCTTCCCTCGGGTTGTAGCCTGAGAAAATAGGGGGTTGGAGCCTCCTTCCAGTTGCAGCTGGAAAACAAAGGAAGTTGGTGCTTCCAATGAATGAAATTATTCAAGACATATAATATAAAGCATTCTGTGGTTTTCTCCCGATTTGGGTTTCCACATAAAACACTAGTATATTGTTTATGTGTGTGATTGTTCATTTCTAATTGCTCATTATTGGATAATAATTCTACATTGATAGAAGACTTGGATTATTTGGAGAAAAAGGATTATAATTACACTATTACTGATTCACCCTCCCCTCTTAGTAATCCAACACCAATCTCAACACATGTATGCTTCCCAACAACTTACTCATGCTTCTCAACCATACAAAATGAATGTTATGTATAAGTAACCAGCATACTATGGCAACCAAATCAATACTAAAACATAAGAGTGTTGCTCACTCTATCAATCAATCAACATAAACCATATCATAAAAACCATACCAAGAATGCCTTAATCATTCACCGTACGATAATCACAAGTATCCATCAAAATATTCATATCACCATACCATAACTTCTATGGAAGATCTGAGCCCATAGAATGCATATTTGGAACTTGCTTCAGACTTTAGGAATCTGGCACCATCTCACACTCAAGTCTCCATGAATTTCTCCAATTGTATGTGCTCTGATCTCCTTCATCCCGTATTTGTATGTGTCATGCCTCACTGTAGCTGGTGTATGTACGCATGTCGACTCACTGTAGCCTGCATGATCCTTCAGAAACTAGGGTTTCTGAACTTCCGAAACTTTCACCATCAAGATCTCAGACTTATGAAAACTTTGATGCGTCCATGAGAAATTGCAATCACTCACTTACTCAGACTAGATCTTCAATATATGATCAAGAGAGATATGCTTACAAGAGACCTTGGCCTCTTATTTGTACTCTCCAAGTAGCTTCCTTAGAAGCATCTTCTTGGACACTTTGTCCACATATCCACTTTATTCGAAAAAAAAACACTTTTTTCACATAGCCACCTTTATCCAACTTTGTCCACTTAGCCACTTTGTTCACATGGCCACTTAACCCACTTTCCTTATTTTAGGGTTAACCCATTTATAACCACTTTCCATAATTAGAAAGTTCCCCATTAACTTTATTATTTAAATAATCTTGTTTGACTTCATCAGTTCACTTTATTATTTAAATAATTTCTTCTCTGTAAACACTTTGACTTCTTTGAACTTTTTGGGCTTCTAGACAACACATGAGGGTCCTCCAACTTCATAAGGCCAAAACTCTCTAACCGTGAGGGGTTATGTGATGTTCCACATACCCTTGGAAATGGAATGACAAGCACTATCCATATAGGATAGTTTCATTGACAAATTCACTAATATTTATCTCATTATTCCATGATTAATCTTGGGTTCTCTAACAATACTTCTAGGATAACTCAACCGCAAAGCATCTGCCCGTGAGGTCTTTCACCATAAGAGGACCACTTTGGAGTTCATCCATTTTTACTCCCTATCAACCATGACAAGACAATAATGAGTCATATTTACATCAATCCAACTGGAATAACCCATGACAATACATCACTATGACATTGTCCCTTTGTCATTGATTATATGCATGACTACATGATCCAATGATCAATACATTAATGCATCAATCTATCTATGCATCATATATCAATCACAACACATTGATCCATATTAATCTATGCATCATATATCAATGACAACACATCGATCCATCTTCATATGCATCATATATCAATGACTTCACTTGACATCAACCCATTAACAACAATGACAATACATACTACATCAATATACTATGACAAGACATTGTTCCTTTGACATCAATGACACCATGATCCAAAAATCTCCCCCTTTGGAATTGATGGAAATACCAACATTGATGTCAACACCAATCATTGATGGCAACATGTAGACATGGCATTGCTCTTCATCAATGGTCATCTCAATCACATCAATGTTAGTATCTCTTCCTCTTTGGAATCAATGGCAAAGCATAGTTCTCTCCTTGTGTTACACATTATTTTAGTCATCCCTATGACTGTTAATGATGTAATCCTATCTGTTTCCTTCAGAGGGGTCAGTGGCTTGAGTTCCTGAAGAGAGAAGGGAGAAGAACTTTTCCTGAGAAAAGAAGTTGCATTTTCCCTTGTAAAAAACCTATAAAAAAGGAAGTTC
>ML834319.1:6045-17339 GCA_009831015.1 Picea engelmannii
CTTTAAGAAATGAAATTTAATTGGGATATGCTTGTTTTTTGAGTGCATGACAAGATTCTTAGACATATTTATAACACTGTTATTGTCACAGTTGATAATAATAGGATGCTCATACTTTACTCGTAGGTATTCTAGGGTTTGTTTCATCCAGATCACTCGAGTGCAACAAGATGCAACAACAATATATTCATTTTATGCTATAGAAAGTAATATGGAGGATTTATTTATACCTAGCCATGTTACAAGACATTTCCCTAGGAAGATGGCTCCTCCACTAGTGCTTTTCCTATCATCCACACTTCCAGCCTAGTCTGCATCAGTGTATGAAATTAAAGTGAAGTATTTTGTTTTTGGATACCACAATCCAAAATCCAAGGTGCCTTTGAGATATCTAAAAATCCTTTTAACTATCTTCATGTGAGTCTCTTTAGGTGAAGATTAAAATCTGGCCACTAATCCTACAACTTGCATGATATCTGGTCTTGTTGTTGCATATAATAGGCTACCAATCATTGATCTATACATGGTTTGTTCTACATTTAATGATTCATAATCTTTGCTTAGTTTATATCCTGTAATCATATGAGTGCTCATAGGTTTGCAATCTTCCATTTGAAATTTCTTCAACATTTCTTTAATGTAGTTGGTATGAGATATGAATATGTCTTTTTCTGATTGTGAAACTTGTAATCCTAGGAAGAATGTCAGTTCACCAAGCATCAACATCTCAAATTCTTTTTGCATTTATGTAGCAAATTGCTTGCTTAGAGGATTTAAATTACTTCCAAAGATGATAACATCCACATATACTACAACAATAATCATATTCTGATTTTCAATATAAAGATTGTTTGTCAGGGGCTCTTCTTTTATATCCTTACTGCTGTAGATGATTATCAAGTCTTGAAAACCATGCCTTGGGAGCTTTTTGTTATGGGACTTATCGGTAAATGCAGACATAAATATATCTCCCTAGATCCACCTAGATCTAGAACAAAACAAAACAGGTCAGGTCGCTTTCCCTAAGCTCTAATAATTGAGTTTACTATCTAGCAAGAGGTGGGAAACATACCGTTTAAATATCGCTTCCTCTTGCCATTGTCGTCCTATCTCCACTCCAGTGCTCATGTGATATTGGATCTGCAAGGGAGCACAAGCCAACCAAAGTGAAAGCAATAATATCCTCAACGAGAACCTATGTATGTGATCAATGAATCATACAATAAAACGAGATGAGTTTTATGGGAAAGAAACATATCACTGTATTATATAATAGTGAAAGTGGATATTACAACCAAAGCCTTGATGTTGCAAGGTCCCCTTCTGATAAAGTATTTCTCCAACACACACTTGCTCCAATCTTGAATGAAGAAGATCCATGATGACTTAATGAACTGAAATGAGATTCTCAAGAATGATCCAATGCAAAAATCTCCATGCAATCTTAGCTTATTCAACCTTCCGTACTTAATTAACCTTTTCCATGAGATATCCGTCTTTATATAGGGGAAAGGGAGATGGTTAAAGAGATTGGGATGATCCCACCAAATCAGAGAAGCGAGTAGGATCCCAACCATACAGACGCCACCACACCTTCTAGAAGATCCCCTTCTAAAACTTTCGTGAAACTTAACCTTTTCTTAGCCTTTTGACATCGTCGCACCCTAGATTTAGGGAAGCTTGTGGAGACGTCGCAATCGACATTTAGGGCAGAGGGGGACGACCATGCATCGTCGCACCCTGCTTATGGTGTAGCCTGCGACGACCCTCTTTGACAAGGTTTTTGATAAGAGAAAGTCAATCACTTTCCTCCTGGAGAAAGACTCTTTTTGGGAACATGAACACATGTTTGTCAATGGATCACTGGGGTGACCAAAATAATGTGTAACACTTGTTTGAGACCATACAATGCTTTCCTTAATTTGCAAACATAGTCTTTATTTTCTGATAACATAAATCCTTTAGGTTGTTCTATATAAACTTCTTCATCTAGATTTCCATTTAAGAATGTTGATCTGACATCCATTTGATATGTTTTGAAGTTTTAAAAAAAAAGTAAATGCAAAGAACATTCTAATAGCTTTTAATCTGGCTTATGGGGAAAATGTTTCCTCAAAGTCAATCCCTTCTACTTGTGCATATCCTTTGCACACTAATATTGTTTCATTCCTTATAATTTGACCATCTTGATTAACTTTATTTTTTTAAATCCACTTGGTCTCTACCACATTTTTGTCTTTTGGTTTTGAGACAACCAAGGTCTGATTCTTCTCTATTTGATCAAGCTCTCCATTCATGGATTTAATCCAATCTTTATCTTTGTTGGCCTCTGCAAATGTTTTGGGTTCTATTAGGGAGAACATTGCTGGTTTTGATTCATATGTTAGCCTTCTTCTTGTTTCAACTCCAACGCTTTTGTTACCTATGATTTGACTTTCAGTGTGATCTCTTTGTACTCTTGTTGATGGTGTTCTTGATTCTTGTCTTGGTGATGCTTCCTCTTTGTTTTTTTCTTCACTTTGTGATTATTCTTCTTGTGTTTATTCAGTTTCATCATCATCATCATCATCATCTCTTCTTCTTTCATCAACTTGTGAATTGTCTTGAGATTTGATTCTTCTTGATGTTAGATCATCCACCTTTACATTTACACTTTCTACAATTTTGTGCAATCTCATATTGTATCATTTGTAGGCCTTTTTATTGGATGAGTAACCAATAAATATACCATCATCTGATTTGGAATCAAATTTTCCTAGATTATTATCATCTCTTTTTATATAGCATTTGCTCTCAAAGACTCTGAAGTGTTTCACTGATGTTGGTCTGCCAAACCACAACTCATATGGTGTCTTGTTATGGTTAATTCATTTGACATAGTTATGGTTGCTTCTTGAAAAGTTCTATTTTTCCTCTGAACAACTTCATTTTGTTGAGGAGTTCTTGGAACTGAAAAATGTTTTTTAATTCCACGAGTTTCAAAAAACTTATTAAAATCATCTGTGGTGAACTTCCCTTCATTGTCATTGTCTGATCTTAAGCACTTGATTTTGATATTAGTCTCATTTTCAACATGTGCTTTGAAATCCTTGAATTTGTTGAAAGCTTCTGATTTCTCTTTGAGAAAGGACACCCAAGTCATCCTTGTATAGTCATCTATGAATAAAATGAAGTAATGTTCACCTTACATGCTTTTAGTTCTTGTTGGTCCACAAAGTTAAGTGTGAACAAGTTCCAATGGTTTTGATGTAGAGTATTATTTTGTCTTGAATATTACTCTTGGTTGCTTTCCATGTGTTGTTGATTGCAACTTCATGAGACACTCTCCAGGTCATTCTCCTCTGGACTGAGTTGAGACAATCTATATGAGAGAGCCCATGTGATGGGTGTGTCATTCTCCTCTGGACTGAGTTGAGACGATATGTGAGAGAGCCCATGTGTTGGGTGTGCCCATGTGATGGGTGTGCGTCAGACTCTGGACTGAGTTGTGATGATGTGTGGTCTCTTGTCTACTCCTCTGGATTGAGTTGAGATGACTTGAGATGGTCTCATGCCTTGTACTCCTCCAGATTGAGTTGAGTCGACTTGAGATGGTCTCCTACCTTGTACTCTGGTGGACTTAGTTGAGTCAGTTTGATATGGTTCTCCAGATGGTACTCCTGTGGACTCAGTTGAGTTAATCTGTTGAGTGTGACGTCCTTGTGGGTGAGCACAGGTGGACGTGTCCCTTGTGGCTGAGCACTAGAGTATGAGAGAGATCCTTGCTACATTTTCAGAGAGTGAGACTTTGGTAAAACTCTAATTTGTGTTGTGAAGGGTACAAGTCGCCCCCATCAAGTAAAGATAATTAATATTGTGTAATTATTAATTATATTATTAAGTTGTACAGGTCAGCCCTATTGTGCCAAGTGTCATGTCTATTCTTTGAGTTAAGTTTTGTATAAATAAGAGATAGATCCCCATTGTGGATCATATCTCTCACTAACTCAATGCATGGTCTGAAATTACGAGGACTACAATTCACACTTTTCTAGGAACTAGTTTTCTCAATCTTAGAAGCACCCTCTTGTGTGCTAGGTTTTGGTGGTGGATGGTGGATCTTCTCTTGAGAATATAACAAAGGATTTTTGGGTTTTTCCCTTGGTTGAGAAGGGTTTTCCCAGGATATTTCTGGTGTCTTTTGTGCATGCTTATTCTTCTTGTGATCTTGGTTTACCGCAGCTTGTGTATTGTTGTTGCAGTGGTTATGGTTGTAGCTTATGATAAACCAAAATAAAAATTAAATGTGCATGAGCTAAACATAAAAATCTCAACACCATGTTGGCAATGCCTACAAACATAGTTTGAAGGTTTAATAATTTGACATATTTCTCACAACTTCTTTTTTATTGACTTTGATCAAATTGTCAAAACCTATATGTTCCATTCTTCTATTCCATAGCCAACTTTCGTCTATTTGGCTCATGCAACATTTTTCTTCATCTTCTATGTTTAAGATATAAACATTGTTTGGTGTTTTTGGTGCAACAACTACTAATTTTCCCGAGTCCTCTTTTTTAATTTCACATTTTTGAGAGTCAAATATGAGTATGTGTCCTTGATCACATGATTGGCTTACATTGAGGAGATTAGGCTTCAAATTTTCAACTAGTAGCATATTTTCTGCTTTAGCTCTATTACTTCCTAGACTGATTGTGCCCTTTCCAAGTATCTTGACAGAGACATTATCTCCAGATGTAATACTTCCTTTTTCTTTCCTTTTTAAACTGAGAAAATTGTCTTGATCTCCAGTCATGTGCTTTGAACATCCACTGTCAACATACCATTGACTCCTCTTGTCTTTAGCATATAAGGCTACCTTACACTCTGTTTCCTTTTCTTCCATTTGTTTTTATTTACATGTCTTCATATGATTTTCATCTTGAATTTTGGAAGTTTTTATGGGATGTTTTGGTAGTCTATAGTCGCTATATATGTGACCATAATTGTTGCATTTGTGGCATTCAACATTGTAATTTTGCAGTGGAGAGAATGAATTATAGTTTTTGTTCTCTTGATTATTATTATTATTCTTGTTGTTCTTATAACCACATCTTTGAATATTTTTATGATTGTATTTTCCATAAGCTCTACAATGTAAATGCTTTATGCCCAAAATTATTGCAAGAGAAGCAATATCCAAGAAAGAGATGTTGATACCTTTTCGGGGAAGTTCTTCTTGTAGTTGTATTCCTTCTATATTCATTTTTTTTTTAAGGGAGAGAAGATTTATGTTGATTGGAATCAATCTTTATTTTGTTTTCTTCATTTTTGAAAGAGCTTTAAAGGGCAGCGGCATAAATTTTTGGGTTTTTATTAGTCTGTTGAGATGTAGAGTTAGATCCTTTGTTAGACTTCTTTTGATCATAACCGAGTCCTGACTTATTACTTGATGGTCTTTGACTATTAAGAATATCATCCAAGATTTTTGAATTGTTTTCAAATCTTGATTGGTTTTTTCCTTTATCAAGTTCTCCTTTTAGAAAAACAATTTCAACCTCTAGCTTTTCACAGTCTTATTGCTTTTCATTGAGTTGTTTACTTATGATTTCTTCAATCCTATTAGCTTCTTGGATTTGAGTCTTTAAGTTAATAATAACTTGTTTTGATTCCTTAATGGTCGTTGAAACTTATTTTTCTCTTGATTTTTGTTTTCCTTCATATTCTAATAGTTGTTCTCTTAATGCTTTGTTCTTCCTTTTATATCTTCTGAGTTCTTCAAGAGAACTAATAAGTTCTCCTTCAACTTCAAAGTTCTCTTCATTTTCTTCATCAATTTTATTTTGAGTTTAGTTTCATCTCATCATCTTCACTCATGTAAGATGAGCTACTGTCTTCTTTGGAGTATAAGTTTTTATTTTTCTTGTAGAATTTCTTCTTATTTCCAGTTTTTCTCTTCTTAAGTTTTTTTATGGTTATAATTATTTTCATCATCGCTATCCACCTGCTTGGGATAGGGACATTTGGAGGAAAAATGCCCAACTTTTCCACAATGGAAGCACTTGAATAGTATATTCCCTTTATATTTCCTAGACCTTTTATGGAGTTCCCTTATAAAATTGGCTTCTTCTTCATCTGATATGTATGTGTGATTTTCATTTGGCACATGCTCATTATTCTTAGTTTCTTTTGTGGTTTGAAGGTTGTTTCCCTTTTTGATGAATTTTCTTGCCCAGTTCTCATTTCATAGTCTATGAGAATCCCATGAAGTTCATCCATTGTAAGTTGTCAAGGTCTTCTCGATCTTCCAAGGTAGATAACTTGACATCATATTTCATTGGTAATGATTTCAACACCTTTTGGACAATAATTTTGTCTTTTAATTCTTCTCCTAATGCTTTTATTGAATTGACTATTTCATCCACTCTTTGAAAATATTCTGCAATGTTTTCTTCCTCTTTCATATTCATACTTTCAAACTGCCCTCTGTATGCTTGAAGTTTGGCTTTTTCGACTTTTCCATCTCCTTCATTGATGACTTTAAGTTTGTCTTAGATTTATTTTGCTGATTTACAGTGCATCACTTTTACAAATATAGGATTTGCTAATCCACCTAGAATTGCATTAACAACCCTTGAATTATCATTGCAGAGTTTCTTTGCAGCAACATATGAAGGTGCAGTAGTTGGTGCAATGTAACCATTTATCATAGATAGCCAAACATCACATCCAAGAGACATCAAATAAATTATCATCCTTATACTCCAAAACAAATAATCATTTCCTTTGAACAATGGTGCTCTGTTGGAGGACATTCCTTCTTGTTGATCCATTGGATTTCTCATAATCTTCCTTCAAGTGGTTAGATTGTGGTGAAGGAACCTGCTCTGATAATAATTGTTGAAATAATGTTCAATACTGAGAGGGGGGGATGAATCAATATTGCTGTTTTTTATTTTTAACAAATACTTTAAAACATTAATTTCATCAATACACAACAATTGATCAACTATGAAGCACATGACACATAATTTTATCTTAAAACAATGATTATTTTTAACTGAAAATACAATTTTTATATATTAAATACATGCTGCAACTTGTGAGGGACATCAATCCCTTTTGAGCACCAACTCAAGGAGACACCAATCCTCTATTTTCAAGCACCAACTTGTGGAAGCTACAACTTCCTATTTCTCCAAGCATCCACTTGGAAGGAAGCTACAACTCTTGTTTCTCCAAGCACCAAATTGGAAGGAAGCAACAACTCCCTGTTTCTCCAAGCACCAACTTGGAAGGAAGAAACAACTTCTCGTTGTTTAGGTTTCAACTTGTAGAGGACTGCAATCCTCCCTAGCTCCTCCCTTCCACCCTTACTTCATTTGAATGTTTCAATTTCTTCCTTGGACTCTGTTTGTGTTTTAGATCTTCTGAATTAGACATCTACCTTTCACCATATTTTCTAGTTTATATAGTCTTTCAACGAGTATAAAATTTGAAACAATGTGTCTTTTTTTAATAATGTATCATTGCACCTCTTCATTTATTTAATAATAATGTTGTTTTAATAAAACAATTCTTCCTTTATTATTATTAATTTTAAGTAATCGAGTGACCTTGGTTTTTTCTTCAATAATTTTTTAAATTAAGAATTATATTTTCAATTGGCACTAGTAAGCTAGGCACTTTTTCTTGGAGTATTTGCCTTTCTATGGTTATCATATTTCGAGCCTTTTTAAGCGTATTTCCTGTGTTGAAATAGACGGGTGCTAAATTCATGGCCCCCTTTTAAATCTCCGGTCTTTACTTTATGAGACCTTGAGCCACAAACTCAATCTAACACCTTCATCGCGGGCTAATTTAACTACACAACCAACCTTTACTACTTGTCACGAGACCACAAGATAAACTATGGTCTAACTGGATCTTTTAACACCCTTGCAGCCCTGACGCTAAGTTCTTCACTCCATAGGACTGAAGTTTGTGACCAATGACTTATTAATATTTATGGGATTACCACTTACCACTTGTGGTATCCCTCTTAGTGGCGCAGGTGATCAAATAATGGTTTTAGAAACCCGCTATCGGGGTATCCATGTTCACATGATGCTACCACGTGTCTACCATGGTAATTTACAAACCACCTATGCGAATGCCAATCTTCTCATTAATGTATTCTCCCTTTGGCGATCCATGCTACATCTCCACCGTAGATCTATCGTCCCGATAAATGGTTAGATCTGAACCTCCCACGATTTTTATTGCACTTTGATCCGATGGTTGGGTTTTAATCAGGGGTTGAGTGGACGATCCTGGCTTTCCTAGGTGTTTTAGATAGATCCACGATTTGGATTTAATCAACCGTTGAGTGGACGGTCCTCATTCTTTTCAAACATGGACTTTACTTAGAATTATTTTATGTTGCAAGTTCACAGACTCGTGGACTTACATGTCTTCTCGAGTGTCATCAAAATGCATGCCTAACTTCCGCTACCTCCATAATGAACCTATACTTAGAAATTTTTAAGTGATTCTTCTCGGGTTCGCAGACTCGGGGACTCACATGTCTTCTCGGGGGTCATCAAAATGCACACCTAACTTCCTCTACCTCCATAATGAACTTATAATTATAAATTTTTAAGTGATTCTTCTCAGGTTTGCAAACTCACGGACTCACATGTCTTTTCATATGTCATCAAAATGCACTCCCAACTTTTGCTACCTTCATAATGAACCATACTTAGAAATTTTTAGGTGATTATTTATATAAGTCCGACCGATAGAATATGATACTTAGCTATTTTTTTTGGGTGCACAACGGACTTGTGGAAAAATATCTGAGCTGTCAGTTCGTGGTTTCATTTTGATCCAACGATCGTTGATCAATCAACCTCATTCTTCGCCATTCACTGTCGATTCCTTTGTCGGATCATGCTCTTATTTTGATACAACGATCAATATTGTTCTTCGTTCTTTACTGTCGATTCCTGCAACTTTCACACTTATAATGATCAGAGCATCGATCATTATAATAATAGAATCTCGGGTAGATTTGGAACATATTCCTTTTGATCTTTGTTCATATATAATTATTGTATTTTATTTGAGCACCAGATTTTGATCATTTTTTTTTTTTCCTATGAGACAACTTTAGCCTTGTATGTCTTAGAATAAAAAACCATCTTCTTAGTGTTCTCATTACTCTATCTGCTTCATCATAGTTAATTCTCTTGCAAAGATCTCTTGCAATAGGTATGGCAGGGTACTTGTCTGGATGATAAACCCATATTAACCCTTGTTGACATCAATGACAACATAACACCATGTCCAACAGAAGATCAGGGTATGTTTGATCTTCTTTAACCATTATGCATAGTTGTCTTTTCCAATGAGCACTACAACAACAATTAAGACAAGAGAATGCATTTTCATAAACATAATCACTTCAAAAATATAAGCAATGGATGTAACGGGTAACCAGAATGGGAAACAAAGCAGTTGAGATCAAATTGTTGTTGAGTCCTTGTACTTCTGGATTAGGATTAGGGTTTATTAGCTCATTCACAACATAATCTCTTTCTCATTCTTTGCATCCACATCACATGCTTCAACTGAATCCAACTCTAAAAAAATCACCTAAATGTCTTCTATTGGATCAATAACAATGTAGGTAGATCGAATTCTTGGCCTAGGCCCTCGCTTATGGGTATCCAACTGCAACTTGGTCAATTAGCTCTGTAACTAGTTAATTAACTATGTAAACTAATCCAAATACTGAATATAATAATGGTAATAGGCGACATGTGAGAATGTTATCTCTACCTCCACTCTAGATGATGCAATTAAACCTTATCCACTTCAGGATCACTCTAAAGTCGGGTAACTAGATTATAGTCGAGCAACTATACCCTTGGCATGAGGATTGCAATAGGCAGTGGATGGAGATGCCGATCGATTATAAAGTTATAGAAACCAAAGAGTTTTTTCCTTACTTGAAGGAAATCGGCCACCAGAGTCTCAAAAATTTGATCCTAAAATAAGGGGAATCGTGGAAAGCACCATTCTTTGGATATGAAGTTGAAGAACATTACACTGGTATCCTTCTGGATGGAACATTTTTCAATTCCATCCTAGATAGAGGAAATATCATCGGTTTTGAGAAGTTGTGTGGATTCTGATGAGGTTGTGCAAGGAATAATGGAAGCAAGATTCCAACGGATGCGGGAATGCAAAAGTTTTCACTAACATGAACGATCTTTCTCTCAACAAATATTCCAACAGGGTCACCGACATAAACAATCTTCTCTCAGTGGATTCCAACAGGTTCATTGAAAAAAACGATATTCTCTCAGCAGATTCCAACATGTATCCCCTCTTTTAGGATGGTTGACAATATTGCGTGCCAAGGATTCATTCATTGTTACTGTCTCTACTTATGGATTATGCAACGAAGCTTGATACACTTGGTTCATTCTACAAGGAAAATTAGGAAGTATGGTGGCAAGGGCATGAACTTCGAGAAGCAAGACATGAGTTCAATATGGTGATCATTAATACATTTGAATACTCAACAACATATCCCAGTATTGAGGACATGTTCATTTGTAGGTCACAAAGGTTTCAGACAACTTCGAGCTACGCATGTTGTTCTTACAAATTACCAACAAAAATGGGAGAGGACAAAGAAGCTCTAGAGATCATGGGGTTAAAAAAAAACACCTAGCTCAGACATCATTGACAAGCAAGGATAAATAACTCCACATAATGAATAATTTATTAATAAGAGCCATATAAATAAATTGACACAAGATTTGGTTTCTTAGGTCAAATGAATGTTCCTATTCACCTATGACTCTTCACATTTCTTAATTACAAAATTTACAAGACACCAATCCCTGGGATTAGGTACCTGACAATCTTCCCACAAATACTGCATGGGTTATGATCAAAACGATGCAACTCATTATGGACAACTCGATGACATTGTTGGAACTATTTAGTTACTTTGGTAGATTCATCATCATCACTCAACTTGTCATCATCAACTACATCATCATCATCATTCTTATCCTCAAGTTTCTTCTGCCTAAATTCAACATGAATTGTATGCCTTTGTAAATAATCATAAAGAGAACTTACACTCACAAATGTAATAGGTTTGAAGTAATTAGGAAAATGAAAGAAATCAAATTAATTCTTTTCATATCCTAAGCTATATTCGTTCCTCTTGAACTGCAATTCTTCCCCAGGTTTAATAACTTGTCTTGAAAAGGTAGTATGTGGTTGATAATACTTCTTTTTTTCCTCTTCCAAGT
>ML834319.1:23486-49727 GCA_009831015.1 Picea engelmannii
TCTTATTCCTGTATGCTTCGACATATGTGGACATGATAGTTATAAGTGTTTCTTTTTTGATCTGTAATACTGTAGAGAAAGTCCAAGAACATTCGCAGAGAAAGACAAAAACAACACAGGAAATGAGTAAGAAAAATGAGTCATTCATCTTATTTAGTAGAATAGGAAACCTTTATATAGGATAGGATGAACATACAATGGTTCTAATCAAAAGTGGACCAATTCCAACTAACCAACAACTAGAAAAGGTCCCAAATCCCTAACAACTATCTTAGTTGATCAGTTTTTGATCGTTGGGACTTATGCCTAACCTCCCAGGTAGAGATGCGCTCCATATGTCCTTTGTGGTGAAGTGCATTGCATCTTGAAGGAGGTGCACCTTTGTGGTAGTGCCACACTATTCTACCCCAAGATGTGTGCTCTCCTCCTTGGGGAGTGTGTCTTCCATCCTACCCAATTCCTCCCTATTTAAGACTGGAAGTGTCCCGACTTCCATGAGAAACTACAGAAACTACTAAGACATGGAAGACTATGATAGCCATTTATCTTGTGTTGGAAGTTGTCCCTTGCGACCCACTAGAAAGGAAGTGTGTTCCGAGTGTGAGTAGTGGTGGTGCGTGTATCCAACACTGTGTCTTGAAGGAGAGGTGGTTGGAAATATGGAACCAACTCAGAGGGGTGCGAGATGGTGACCTCATCTTTCAGGAGGGGAGGCTAATAGAGTTTGAGATTGTGCACATTTACCACATCACGAATACTCAATTGTGGTGGAAATTCGAGGCGATAAGAATTGTCTCCAACATGCTGCAGAATGATGTAAGGACCATAGCATAGGGGTTTCAACTTGTGATAATGTTGGGACTGAAAGCATTGGCGCTCCATGTGAAACTAAACCTTGTCACTAGGGGAAAAAGAGAGCGTATTTCTGCGCACATCATGACAAGCCTTATAATGTTGTTGGAAACATTGTAAAGCCTTAGAAACTTGAGTTTTTTTACAAGCCAAGGTTTGCAAAAAGGACGAGGCATAGGTTTTTTTTTTTTGTTGTCGAGGAGTACCAGAAGGTTAATGTTGTAAAGGAAACTCATAGGGGGAAATAGGTTGATACCCAAAGCAATCTTCGAAAGGGAACAGACCAATAGAAACATGAACTCCCTTATTATAACTGTGCTGGAATATGTGGAGGGTGGCATCCCACTATTTAAATTTGATAAACTAAATGCGTAGGGCATGGACCAGGCTACAGTTAAAAACTTCAGTTTTTCCATCCGTCTGCGGATGGAAAGAAGTGGAGTATTTGAGGTTACACCCCAAGAGAGGCCATAGAGTTTTCCAAAATGTACTGAGGAAACAGGCATCATGATCACAAATAATGTTGGAGGGGAGACCAAAATGAATCCACACATGAGTGAAAAAGAGATCTGCAGTTTGAGAAGCAGTAGTAGTCTTAGTGCAAGGGACAAAAATGGCCATTTTGGAGAAGCGACATACAACCACCTGTTGAGCACTCAACACACCCTAAAAGCCTATGCCAAATTTTTACCTTTTTGGGTACCACTTGATCTTTGCATTGTTTGATTTGATTTCCTTTTGAGAAATGTTTTGTCTTTGCTTGTTCTTTTGACTCTCATTAGCTATTCAGGTTTGTTTAAATTTATAAAACCACATGAATTAAAAAGACTTAACACTTAAATAAAGAATCAATAGCCAAAACACTTCACCCGACGCACCCAAGATTCGACATTGGAAGGAATTCTTAGAAAGAAAAGAGCCACTCAGGAAACCTCAATTACCGAGCGTCAATCTTCATCGACATTAGCAGAAGTAAGTTTTGTTCACACCAAATTTCTACATAAGGATATCGTCGATAGCTGATTACTCTTTGACATCGGTAAGAGACAAAGGGATTAGACGTTAACGAGGAAGGAAACAATATCACCAATAGTTGTTACCCGACGCGCTTATCAGAATCGGGGAAGACCTAAAAGAATCGCAATGATCATTTTGACCACACTAAAGAGTTGTAACACCCTGGGTTTCGAACGCCCATTTTAGATAATGTATTGTTACAATGCTGAGAGGCTTGAGTACCCAAACAATTATTAAAGGGCCACTATGCCCAAGAAATGTAATGTTTTGATCATCATTAATAATAAACACATCGTTGACTGCTAGACGGACAAGGACTAGAGTTATAGGGGGCTATGATTCCACAAGAGAGGGGAATTGAGGGGATAAATATTTATTCCTATGTTAGTTACCCTTTTTTCCTAAGGGAGGGGATCGATTACGTGAGATTCTTGCGGAAGGCCAGGAGGTTCTTGATTCCCCATGAAAATACTTAAAACCTATCCCTGGTCTGATTGTGGGGTTGGTCATTGGCTCATTTGCTCCTTCACTTCTGCATTTCGTACCATTCTTTCCCTCACACCCTTTCATGCACTCACTCACCCATCCATTGATCCATCCTCACTTGCATCTTGGCTTGGAAAAGGGAAAGGAAATGCTGAGATTTAGCCACAGGATAATTGGCTGTAATGGGCGTTGGTGCAATCCAGCGATGACCTGGGCCCTGCATGTCTGAGATGCGTTGGCCTGTGTCATGTTTTGTTCACAACTATGAGTCCTGAGAGTTCTATCATTGAGATTCTGGACCAGCTGTACTGGAGGCCCTGGAAAAAGGAGAAGGACTGCTTGAGGGACTGCGTGACAGAGAAGGGTGGAGGTCCATTCTCTTGGGCGGTACAGGCCGGGTAGAAGAGAGTTGGGTACTTAGATTGTTGTGGGTGCTGGGAAACCTGTGAGATCTTGAGATATGAATGGTTTGGGAACCCAAGTACACTCTAGAACCATCCTTGTGGATTCATAGCCCTGGCTCGGGGGTGACACTGTTGTTGAGATTTGGAGCAGTGGTGTCTACGCTTGGGTGGAACATCGTTGGTCTGCAACCAGTTGGTGTCGCCTTTTTATAAAGACAAGTGCTCTCTGTTGTGATATTATTATCTGTGTATGAATGTAATTCTGCTGTGTATTTTAATTATCATTTAACTAAATCTTAGATTATGCATGCTTGCTGGATATTGTTGTGCATGTCGCTAAATCTTGTATCTTATGCATTCTTATTAATTAAAGAAGGTATCAATAAGAGTACGAAGTCCAAGGGTGGGCTTGTAGGTAGCATGCCCCAGCTTGTGGGTGGTTGGGGATGTTACAAGAGTTCCCCCTGATCACTGATCCTCGATCCCCGATGTACTTTGGTATCGAGACTTTTTTGAGGAAGCTAATCCATAGAAAAACATGTGATAAGTATCGTCGATCGTCGATCCCAAATACTTTTTGGCATCGACATTTAAGGTATGTTTTAAACCAAATGACTTAATGAAAACCCTGACTCCCATTGATACACACAGATTAGGCACCCTGTCTTCAACGCCACGTGTCTTTGCCAGATTGGAGAACCATATGGCCTAGTTTTACCCCGAGTCAATCTTGGTTCCCCAGGTCCAAGTCACACCTCCGAGTCAGTTTTTCCACGTCAGCATTGTGCGATGAGATTGATCGACGTCGAAGCTTTTGCGAGGGACATTGACGAAAACATTCATAGCACATCACCAATCATCGATCCACCCACTCAGAAAGTGACACGATGGGACGTTTTAGCATTAGATATGATTATATTTTGAGCATTTAAGGGGTTAACTAATACCAAATATCGCATTAGTTTCTCCTTCATGTGAGAATCAAAACAACCATTTGAAATTACTGATAGACCACATCACCCTCCGCGACTCCACCGTCAACCCACGATGAATTTAAGTTGCAGAGATTCGGCGACAGATTTGTTTGAATTTCACTCATCACCCAAATTAAATGGTTGATACAACACGATTAGTTCTTCCCTGGTTTAAATTCTCTTGAGCCATTGTAAACAAAACCATTCTATGCACAAAGAAGTTTCAAAGCATCAAGAGAAAGCGAGACGAGCAATTTGAAAGCTGCAGAGTTCCCGGGGGTAACAAACAACCAGGTTTAGCAAGATATACATGTATGTATCTAAGTCTGTGGTTTTTACATGGCTACAATTTATATATTTGTTATCCGGTTATGTTCTTTGCATAGTATCTAAACTTTGATTTTTCAGTTGCAGGAACAATGTCGCCAAAGAAGTCGAATACTAGACGATCATTGAGGGCGCTGAAGCTGAAGGAGCCTGAGGTAGGCGAAGGTTCCTCTCCAGGGGTCGCAAAACAATTAGAATACACTCCAAGGCCAGAACCCTTCATTAAGACATCTACAAAGAAGTTTTTCATTCAACCTTCGGCCTTTGGAGAAACAGAGGCAAGCACAGGGACCAAGACAACACTCCCACATTGGGGAGAACTTTTCAAAAAGATTATTCAGGAAGAATTCCCGGAATACATCCCACATAGTGACCCAGATGTGAGAGTGCTCGACGACTAGGTATTCCCAAATATCCGACGGTCGTACTTGCACATGGTAGCAAGCAGAACCCCTGTGTTTCCCTGTATAGAAGTGTTGCAGTGGCTCATCGACCACACACACACACACATAAGTGTTTAATCAACGACGACAAAGGTGGATGTGTCAGGGTCTTCCTTTCAATATAGGTCCAACATTAGTACAAGATGAGAGACCCTAAGGAGTGGCTAAACATAGATTTTGTCGTAAAATTCTACGAACGCCACGACACCAACCAGGTAATGGCCTCATGGTGGAGAGAAGATAAGAAATACACCAACCGAACCACCGACTGGTACCAGATGACCAACCTAAGGGAGCCATACATCTACCTAATGGCTCTCATTTGTCGATTATATGGAGAGAAGGACTGCTCCAAATTTTTAGAGGCATGGATTCCTCTAGCTTACAGTGGCCATTTCTGGGAGCAACTTCAGCTGGGGAGCCATCATTTCTAAGCAACTTAGCATCTGCATACAACAGGCTTAGACACCAAAGGAAGGAGAGACACTAGCCTTCTACATGGATTCATATCTACTGGATGTCATGTGCGCCATAAACATATTCGTCGGCATGAACCTGAGCTGGCACATCGTAGAGCTCCTGGTCCATGTATATTTCAACATCCTCTGGGAGAACAGGTATAAGAAATCCTACTACCTCATTTGCGATGAATTCATCGCACATATTTATTTTTTTCTTTTCAAGAAAGAATGCCCAAGACTGTCGGTTGCGGCCAAAAAGATGATATCAAAGGTAGGCCACTGGTACCTGGACGAGCAAGACACATATATCAGGGTGTTCGGGGCCACCGGAGCACCACATCTTCTACCAGTGCATGTCCCTGACCGACTTGTAGTGGGATAGATATGCTACCAGACCATCCTGCAAGGCTACAACACCACTGTGGTCAAGGACAAGAAAAGGGAGTTCATACCCTATGGATTCCATGTAGGCTTCTACATGGTGAAGGACACTTCTCAAGCCAAACAAGAAGGTATGAGCCAATTAGAGTTCAGATTCTAGATCGACCGATTCCTTAAGCACGATACAAAGGGCCTGGTCTTGAAACATGCCTTGCAAGTGTCGTCCTGTTGGCCATATTCCCACGACAAATTTGAAGATGAAGTCTTCACAAAAAATGCCCAGGACTGGGACGAAGTGGTGGGAAGGATGGTCGACCCCAAAATGACCAGGTTCAAAGCCATGAATCTGTATGAACAGGCGAGGATCATAGAATAATCGGCTCAAGGGGCCCTCAGAGCCAGAGAAGAAATGATAGTGGCCAAAGCAGCAGAGGTCCCCGTGGTAGCCCCGGTGGAAGATATAGGTTTCCCTATGACACATGACGCGCGAGAGAGGGGGTTACTCATGATAGAACAAGTGCAATAGATAATTGATCAACTGCAAGATGACCTGGACCTCACATGCATGACAAGGTCCCCTGCCGACAACCTCGATGAAATCCAGATAGGCCCAAGCGACTCTGAACTGATAGACATTGATGAAATTGTCAGGTCAGACGACCCAAAAATCACAACGCCGCAGGCCAGATCACCAGTGGGTGTTTTAGATCAGCCGGAGACAGTCGGGGTATCAGTGGGAACAAGTGCACCAGACACCCTCTGCGAATTAATAAAAATCTATGATGATGATGAGATCCTAGAGGTATCCCTTGTCACCCCTGTATATATCGTAGAGGAAAAGGATCCAGAGAAGACATCTTCCCCAACTCTCGATGCTTGAATTTAGGGGCTTCATCAGAATGAACAAGAATTTAAAAGTGTCTTAGACACTGAGATGCCCAATGCATCAGAGACCCAAGCGGATAGTCCGAAGGATGAGCCAGGGTCGGGTGAACAAAAGCAAGAAGTTCCACAGCAGGAAATCAACATCTCAACGATAGATGATCAAGTAAGTACCGATCCTACCCCCGATGCCTCAATTTCAATCGGTACTCAACTCCTCGATGAGCGACAAACATAAGACGGGCCTTCAGAACATAGGGAGGAAGTTAAAGAACCCAGTCTTGAACAAATATATACCATCAGGAGTCTGGGGAATACACTCACCTGGGGAGATCAACAAACCCTCGAACCCATGGATGAATTAGCCGCCATACACGCCATCGCTTATGACTGGAAAAGAAAATCTATCGTGAAGAGAACCACCAAGAAAATGATGATCACTCTATATCGCTCCATCCTAATCACCACAGAGGAAAACTTGATAAATACAGAGCATGTCAAAACATTCGAACATATTGGTGCAAGGATGGCAATCTCAGATGCCACTCTGGACAGAGGAAAAAGGGATGAAGAGGAATTGTCTGCTGCCCTGAAAGAGTTATAACATTTTCGCCATTTGAAAAATTATTACTAGGATACCACATAAGCCACGGTGTTCCTGAGGAACGAGTTCCAAGAAACCTATAATAAATTTGGAAACGAGCGACATATGTTCACTGCAAGACTAGCTGAGTACCAGGAAGACACCCTCATGGCTCTAGAAACATATAAATATATGGAGAGGTGGTTTGAGAAAGCACACCAAGCCGTGGAAAGGATTGACTACATCAATGTCGTTCAACAGGGCCGAGATGCTGAAGAGCACGACATTCGAGTACTCAGAGATAGTAGCATTGACTGCATAAAGAAATCTACCGAATACTGGGTGAGAATGACTCAAGAGGCTCATCGGGAGATCCAAGAAAAGTGGACCGAGTGCGAAAAGAATTGGACCAAGGTCAACCGAGCGATGAGAGACATTGGCTTTCCAGAGTTCGACAAACTTGATGACTTTGTCAACATCGTCAAATTACATACCGAACAAGACTCAACGTGGGCTGTGGAGATAACAAACGCGGCGAACATTGCACCAAGACAAGTGCAACAGTTCATGGAGAACCCAATCAAGGCTCGAACAATGCTACAATAGTTAAGTGCCAAAATAGTCAAATTTCGGGCACATGCAGTAGAGATCAAGGAGATCCTTTCGAGCTCGATGGATCAACATAGGTTTCTATACGCTAACACATGCGAGGATATTTTTGTCCAGTGGTTGTTGTACGCGAAGATTCATCCTCTCAAATGAAACCATTAGATGACTTTTGAAGATTGAAAGAAGAAAGCACCACATGGCGAGTTTTGTTTTACTTAGCTCCACTTTAATTGTTATTTTTAGTTAATTTTATGTTATAAATAAGAGCATTGACTGGTTAGTTAAGGGTTGATGGTTCTTGCAAATACCCTCATTTTTTGGTTTTGTTAAGAACTATTTCAGAGATGCCTTTAATTGAGAAGTCCTTTTTAGGGCCACAGACAAATTTTGTGTTGTTTTCATCAAAAACGTGTATGATTGGATGAGGAGAAGAATTAATTCTTATTTCGTCTCATGAATGGATGTTGTAACGAGTAAAAGCTATTAAATATGTTGATAAGTTATCTGATGCAATGTTTTACAATTTTTTTCTTTAATGATGAAGATAAATTGTTGTGTTATTATGTGATCGATGATTATAGTTGAGTGAATTATTTTACTTACTGTCATTTATCGCATGCATGTTTTCTTCTAATAAATTATATCTCAGTCAGTAATTGGAATACCAACACTGTTAATGTATTAGTACTAGGCCCGTGGTAGAGAATCATCATCTGCATGCTAGAGTGAAAGGGTTATCCCAAGCTCAATCTCTTCTCCATTAGTTAAGCTTGTTCCCACTTTGTTACCTAGTTGGTTTATACCGACTTTTATCTTATATCGGTCCCACCTAAGAGAAAATACTAAAAGAGAACGTCTGAACCGAAGGAGAAACCTTCACAAGAGAACATAAAGCCTATCAATTAATTGGCTGGATCGCAAGATTTGGAGAACCATTCCATCATCAAACGTTGTAGAGTCTAATTGGGCCTCAGTGGCAGGTTTGTTTCTTGCTGTTGAGTTTAAGCGATTTAGGACCCCTCAATAGAATTGGCGCTAGGAGGGCTTGAAGAATGAATGGTTGAATATATATTTCACATAATATTTTAGACAACCTGTAGATTCAAAACATCCCACATGCATGGCCAGTCATTCCCAAGACAACCCACACACACTAAGTACTCCTGAAACGAGTAACTCAGCCCAGCCCGAGGAAGAACATATGTTCCCTGATATACCCTACGCTCTTCCTCACAAGGAATTGAATCAATTCAGAAGAATCACTAGAGCATACACCCGACAGATCGGTGCGCTGCCCTTAGCTCCGTTACTTCCTCGAAGAAAACAAATAAGCAGACCAATGGTCGAGTCCCCGGACCAGGTTTTCGTTCACACAGTAGAAGACTTAATAGATTTCTCCCTCACCGAAATCGAACATCCTCTTAATCTAATCCCCAAGACACCAGTCGGTAACTACTCTGAGCCCGACGACGTTTCTGAAGAGGAAGGGTTTAACTCAGAACGATATGAAGACATGGAAGATAATAATGACCATGATGAAGAGAGGGGAAACCCACCTCAGAATAATCAACCTTGGTTGGCCAAAGATTCTTTGGCCATCCCTGGCCGAGTACATAACCTCCCCTGATACTCGGAGAAGTTACTCCCTAAATTTGACCCTGAAACCTTAGGATTGCTTGAAGACCATATCAAGAAATTCATACTAGCTATCAGATTGATGAATGTCCAACATGAAGACGTAGTTTGTAGGTTGTTCCCCTACACTTTCGAGAATTCATCCTCCATGTGGTATTTTAACTTACCTATAGGATCCATAACTAGTTGGACGAAGTTCCAGAAGGATTTTCTAGATAAATTTGCAGAAGAAACTACTACAGGAGCTTTGATGGCTGAGTTGTTCGTCACCACCATGAGTTCGAAGGAAAGGATTAAATATTTCAATCAAAGATTCACCACCATCTTAAATAAATTCCAGCCCGAAGCTAAACCTAGTCAAGAGTTGCAAATCAAAGTATACACTAATGCTCTCCCAACTTCTATTTCCATGTTTGTGAAGAGGGCTGCCAAACCAACCTTGGCTGAGAATTTTGAAGAAGCCAAAACGATAGAGTTCCAAATGAAAGGATGCAAAGAAGACTAGGTCTCGTTAGTTAAGAAATAAGTTCAACCCCCTCCCAGGAGAGGACTTTTGTTGACTAGACCCCTAGGGAAACAAACAAAACAAGCTTATGAAAAGGGAAGTGGGGACATAGAGGACCTACAACGCATGGTCAAAAAGCTATCAAACGAAATCATAGACATGAAGAGAAATGCAGGGGAGGGAAACCAAGGCCAAAGGCCCTATAAACCTTTTTTTAAAAGGAATACATCGTTCAAAGCAATTGAACCCCCCCTCCCAACCAACTTGAACATCGATCTAGGAAATGTAGCATCCAACTCTTTCTCTACTTATCACCAAGAGAATCACTCTGAAAGGGACTGCCCTCAATGGGTGTACGCCATGAAATTGATACCCAACCGGTTTCTAGAGGATTTCTCCCCAACCAAATCTTGCATTAGTTTCTCCTTCGTGTGCGAATCAAAACAACCATTTGAAATTAGTGATAGACCACATCACCCTCCATGCCTCCGCCATCAACCCACGATGAATTTGAGTTGCAGAGATTCGGTGGCAGATTTGTTTGAATTTCACTCATCACCCAAATTAAATGGTTGATACGACACGGTAAGTTCTTACTTGGTTTAAATTCTCTTGAGCCATTGTAAAAAAAACCATTCTATGCACAAAGAAGTTTCAGAGAATCCGGAGAAAGCGAGACAAACAATTCGAAAGATGCAGAGTTCCCCGGGGTATCAAACAACCAGGTTTAGCAAGATCTACATGTATGTATCTAAGTCTGTTGTTTTTACATGGCTTCAATTTATATATTTGTTATCCGGATTTGTTCTTTGCATAGTATCTAAAATTTGATTTTTCAGTTGCAGGAACAATGCCGCCAAAGAAGCCAAATACTAGACGATCATCGAGGGTGTTGATATGAAGGAGCTTGAGGTAGGCGAAGTTTCCTCTCCAGGGGTCACAAAACAATTAGAATACACTCCAAGGCTGGAACCATTCATTAAGACATCTACAAAGAAGGTTTTCATTCAACCTCTAGCCTTTGGAGAAATAGAGGCAAGCACAGGGACCAAGATGACACTCCCACATTGGGGAGAACTCTCCAAAAAGATCAGTCGGGAAGAATTCCCGGAATACATCCCACATAGTGACCCAGATGTGAGAGTTCGCGATGATCAAGTATTCCCGAATATCCGACGGTCGTACCTGCACATGGTAGCAAGTAGAACCCCTGTGTTTCCCTGTATAGAAGTGTTGCAGTGGCTCATCGACCACACACACACACATAAGTGTTTAATCAACGACGACAGTGGTGGATGTGTCAGGGTCTTCCTTCTGGTATAGGTCCAGAAGTAGTACAAGATGAGAGACCCTGAGGAGCGACTAAACATAGATTTTTTTTGAAAATTCTACGAGCGCCACGACACCAGCCGGGTAATGGCCTCATGGTGGAGAGAAGATAAGAAATACACCAACCGGACTACTGACTGGTACTAGAATACCAACCTAAGGGATCCATACATCTACCTAATGGCTCTCATTTGTCGATTATATGGAGAGAAGGACTGCTCCAAATTTTCAGGGGCATGGATTCCTCTAGCTTACACAGTGGCCATTTCTGGGAGCAGCTTCAACTGGGGAGCCATCATTTCTAAGCAACTTAGCATCTGCATACAATAGTATTAGACGCCAAAGGAAGGAGAGACACTAGCCTTCTACATGGCTTCATATCTACTGGATGTCATGTGCGCCATAAACGTATTCGTCGGCATGAACCTGAGATGGCACATTGTAGAGCTCCTGGTCCATGTATATTTCAACATCCTCTGGGAGAACATGTATAATAAATCCTACTCCCTCATTTGCGATGAATTCATCGCGCATATTTATTTTGTTCTTTTCAAGAAAGAATGTGTTACACATCGAAATTACTCACTTTGATAGTGTCGCAAGTGTCGTCATTACAAAGGTCGCAAGTGTAGTCATTACAAAGGTCGCAAGTGTCGCATTTTGCTCACAAGGTCGCAAGTGTCGCATGTTGCTCACAAGTGTCGCAAACATCAAACAAATCATACTGCCATGATGCCTATGTCGTGCCTATAACAACATGAGAAGGACACTTGAAACACCTCAAACATTTAATTTGGAAGAGGAGAAATGAGTCAGTAGGCTTGCAAACCTTTTGCCATTTGAAAACACCTCAAAATCTAGCTTTTGGAGGAGAGCGCTCCCCCTTACACTATCTCGGAGCGTCGACGCTCCCCCTTACACTGTCAGGGAGCGTTATAAAGCTCTCCTGGCCCTTTTGAGGGAGCGCTATAGATTTTGAGAGCGTCGGGGCCCCCCTAAATCCTACTAGGGAGCGCTACAACGCTCTGATGGCCCTTTTGAGGGAGCGCTACCTATTCTGGGCAGTTGTTAAGCTGTTGATATGAATGGGGGAAGCATCTTTTCATTCTTGTAAGGTAGTTGGATTCGAATCCCTAGTCCAACCATGATCCTAGGGCAGATCCTCAACCGAAGGAGGCAAATCCTCAACTTCCCCAAGGATATCTCAAGTTGTTGAGCCTCTCCAAGGCTATATAAGCAAGCTTTATAATGGTGAAAGAAGGATTGGAAATGGAGAATTACACCAAACTTATGATCTCATAAGTGGTGTTGATTGGGGAGGAATTGCTAGCATGAAACCTATGATCTCATAGGAAACACACAGTGAACCAAAGGAGAGTGATCAGTGAAGCTGCTGCTATCCAGATTGTGGATCTTTCGAGCAAGGGTTGGACGAAGGGGACTTGACGAAGCTGTCGCATTCGCATCTACGATTGTAAGTACTGTTGTCGTTATTCTCATTAATATGACACGCTTGGCCTGTTTATTTCTCGTTTGTGTATGATGTTACATAAACTTATCATTGATAGATAGATCTGTTTTCAAGCTAATATCAATAGAGTAGGAAGTGGTTGTATCTTGTTTGTCCACAGGATTCAACGAGGAGCAAAGGATCGGAGCATGCAGGGACAAACATCGATAAAGAGGCACTTATGTTATCCTTCCTTCTCATGTGTTAGTTTGGATAGATTTGAAAGGAAGTCAGTGCCCACGTTAAGCATTTTTTGTCTTAGATTTAGGGTCAAGCTCTTAGAGGCGATCTACCTGTCCGCAGGGAGATTTTCCTACAACAGAATGCCCGAGACTGTCGGTCGTGGCCAAAAAGATGATATCAAAGGTAGGCCACTCGTACCTGGACGAGCGAGACACATACATCAGGGTGTTCGGGGCCATTGAAGCACCACATCTTCTACCAGCGCATGTCCCTGACCGACTTGTAGTGGGATAGATATGCTACCAGACCATCCTACAAGGCTACAACACCACTATGGTCAAGGACAAGAAAAGGGCGTTCATACCCTATGGATTGTTATAACCCTAAATTGCACTATACATGCTTACATGGCATCAGGCCAACTCATTGCCCTTCATTGCCAAAACATCTGCTGAGAAACCTCTTCAAAAATCCTCTTGGGAAAGTGACACGCGCCCTAACCCACTACTGCACGCGTTGGAACGCTGGCAGGCCTACTACTGCACGCGTTGGAACGCTGGCTGGCCCACTACAGCCCGCGTTTACCTAACAAAGCACAAAAACAGGAAAGTTGCCGACGGAACGAAAAGATTTGGGTTAGTTAACTGGAACTCCTAGCCATGCATGGCCGAGAGTTCGTCCAAAACCCTAGCTTCTTCTAGCCTATAAAAGGAGGGGTAGGGGTACTATTTGGGAGGAGGAAAAAGATAGCAAAGAAACTCTGCCCAATTTCCAAATCCATTTGTCCCAACCCTTTAGCCTTTCCTCAAGCTTAAGGAGAATTAAAGCAAAGCAGTTGGAGGACAAAGAAGAGGAGGAGCCCAGGATCAGGATTGAGGAACGGTGGCCGGTCTCTATCATTATTGTAAGTTGATTCATCTTGAGATTAATAAAAAGAACACTTTTCCCGTCCCAATGCATGAGTGATATATATTTTATTTGATTTATGCTTAAACTCTAACCCTTAGGTAGAAGAATAGCATGCATGCGTAGTGTTTTGTCTTGATTGCAAGATTGTCTTTGGAAGGAGCATCGAGAGAAAGTGGATAAAGCGCAACGGAGGATCTACATCAAACGTCGATAGAAAAAGGTTAGTAGGTCTTTTCCATGTTTGTGTGTGAAAAAGGGGTTTGAGTATTGGGGTGATAGGTTACAAGTATTTTCTTTGAGTTCATGATCTGCGTACAAGTTCAGCCCTAGCTTGTTAGTCCGTAGGGTATTATTTCCCAACAACAGAATTGGCGACTCCACTGGGGATATTACTCTTAGGGTTCCGGATTTAGTTGAAGGTTTTTTGGGTAGTTCAAAGAATTAGAATTTCTGTTTCTTTGTTTGTTTGTTTTCTGTTAGGTCAAAGCTAGCAGGGAACCTGGTTCTTAATACCAGTTTTTCCTTGACTGTTGCTCGACATTTATTATCGGGACACACAGAGGTACACGCGGCCTGCAGAAGGCCTGCACGCGTGTAACCCGTGCCCTAACCTTCTGTAGCCCGCGTTTGAACGCTTGTTGCAGAGGTTTCAGTAGCGTGTAGGATTCATAGATCTTGAGAGGCAGTCTTCTCTTCCCTGTAATAGGTTTACCTTCTCAGGGGGCTTTCTGGATCTTGTCTGGGTCTTGCTGGTTTACTGTCTTGTTTTCAGTCTGCTTTATTGTTTTCTTTTTGCAATTATTTTTTGTTTTCTGTTGAAGAAGAAGCATCCAAGCCTTTAAGAGACCCTGAGTATCAATATCAGGGGCCTTTTTCAGGTCTGGGCTGCCTGTGTTTTGTTTTGTCTTAGGTTTTACACAGATCCGCGGCCTGTTAAGGTTTATCCCGCGGGTACCCGCGCGCTGTTATAGCTCAGCACGCGTTTGCACGCGTGCTGTTTCAGTGACAGTCGCGGGCTTGATTGGTTGCTTTTCAGCCTGGGTGGGGCAGTCATCCCCTCCTGTGGTGAGAAGTGTTCCTCTCAGGGTATTGAGTCTGGGGCTGCAAAGTCAGCAGGTTAGGGCTTCTTATTCTTAGCCTGTGTTTTTTTTCTTAGCTGATGTTTGATAGAAAAGACAAAAGAAAAATTTGTTTTATGGTTTTTAGACAAGTGTTAGAATCGGTGCTTTTTTTATTGCCTTTGAGCGTCTTTGCTTTGGTTCTTCGCGATCTGCGCTTTAAGCCTGAATTTTATTTGGTTTTCTTGGTTTTGTGCTTGTCGGCATTTTCCCTTTATTGCTTCATTTTGCAATTAAATAAAAAAAAAATTCTCTTTTTCATCTTCTTCTTTGTTTGAAGATTGTGTTGTTGCATCAATAGCTAGGAATAAGTCTTTTTTCATAAGTTTTTGCATGAAATCTTAGAAAATTCAAAAATAAAAGAAGTCTTTCTTGTTGAAAAGTTGCTGGTTTTTGCATTTTTGTAAAAGTTTTTGTTTCCAAGCATTTCTTGTTCATTTTGCTTTGAGTCTTTACACATCATCAGTTTCACCTTCATACCTTGTGACGTGAAAAATCCCATTAAAAGCAACGCTAATTAAAAACTATTAGACTTTTTGTTTGTAGGGTTCATACACTAGCTCAGGACTAGGGCCTTGGAATAGGTTGGAGAGTAAATTCTCCAAGGCCACTCAAACCAAACATTGGAGTCTGTCATAGTGAGTGTAGAAGTCCAGTTACAGAAAGTTATCCGGGACCCCCCTCTAACACAGGGGCTAAACACGAGGTCACGTAAGGAAAGGTAGCGGAGATAACCCCTCCAACGCTGGACCGAGCGTAGTGGAGAACACATATCGAGGATTTGTTGAGGGATTTCGTCGTTTGCATTTGCCACGGAGCTTCATGGATCTCGAATTCGTTCGAGGTCCTCAGTTGTCTTCCAGACCATTTGCTCTCGATACCCTTGACAGGTTTCGGGCTTGATACCCTGCTCATTGTGGTCTACCCGACTATCGACTGTACCCGCCTGGTGACTGTTCACGTGCTGGCAAACTAGTTTCCAATCTTTTCTAGGGACATACACAGGTGACTGCGGGGGTATACCGCGGTACCTAGGACAGACATCGGGCCACTCTTTGCAGATTATACCCAGAGGGTGCTTCCGTATTCGAGTTGCACTTGCACTTGCACCGGTAAGTTGCTCTAGTGTTGGTTGTTGTAACTGTTCTTCAAAATAGTTTGTGTTTGCTTGTCTTATCTCATAGGGGCTTCTTTTAGTGTGTGTTACTGCTTGTTCGTGTAGAATACCTTAGCGTGTCATAAATCTTCTCACACAGTGGAGGATTCAGAGCTCCGCCGGTCACGAAGGCTTCTGGGCCTGCCGCCGGTTATACTGGAGCCACCCCCGCCACCATTGAGGTGGAAGTTAGACCAACAAGGGTTTTTCGAAGCAACCGGGTTCCCAACCATTGAGCCCGAACAACTCCCGGAGGAATCGACCACCAATCTTGGATTGGTTGAAACCTCAAACACTAATACTTGGCCGCAAGTTACTGTGCCAATTCAATTTTACGAACGCCTGTCAGTGCCTCACACAGCTATGGCAACAAACGTTGTTACTTCCTATGGGAATTCTTCCATTCCCATCACCGTTGCTACCACAAGAGAAGCTTCTCCTAACTTGCCTTTGTCGGCGGTCCGGGCCACCATGGTCTCAGCCGCAACTACGTCGCACAGTGGACCGACCCCATCTATCGCGGCGGCCACACCTCTCTTCACACCGAGTGCGACAGGATCTCCGTTTTCATACGGTATGCCTAGTTCAGGTACAAGTCCTGCACTCACTCACTCCACTTCACAGGCTTTGGGTCTGGGGGCAGGGAGCTCTAACGCTCCTCTTCAAGGTCAACTTGGGGGCATTCATGTCCCTTTCAATGATTTTCCTTACGCTGGAGGTCATATCTCTCCTTCATCTCCTTCGCTTGGTGGGTTGTATCAGCAGTCCGTCGGGCAGCCTACACACACGAGTTCATTTGGAGCCGGGAGTCAAGGAACACCTGTGCAAACTCAGCCGGTAGGTTCGTTACCGTTTGTTTGGAACATGACGTTTGGTAATAACACTTTCGCATCCACTGCTTTCCCATCTGGGGGCACACCCATTTTTGGACAGTCTACTCGGGCACATGGTACTATTCCTGCGCTGGGGGCACATATACTAGGACCTTGGAACTCAGGACAAGGATCCATTCCTTCCTCTGGAATGTCGTTCTGGGGTGATTCTTTCCAAAGTCAATGGAACCCCGGACAAACTTCTATGCCTCTCCCACCAGGATCGGCATGGAGTAATCCTTCCCAAAGTCCGTCAAACACAATGAATGCCCAACATACTATGTCCTTTATGGGGAATCAACCAATGATGTCTCTACAGATGCAAAACCCCTACGCTGGTCAGGGCCATGGTTTCTACCAGAACCCGGGCCAGCAGCCAAACTTTTCCTGGCAACTTGGTGCCAGTGAAACTCCAAGACCCTTTTTTCCAGGCTATCAGCAGCAACCCAAATTACCATTCCTGGCGACGTTACACTTGCTAGATTTGACACGGTTGTTAAATGATCCTATTTGTCACGATCCGCGTTGGCCGCCTATGCCAACGAAGTTGCCTTCGGACATTCCAAAGTTCGAGGCCAAGCCTAACGAAGATCCAGGTGATCACGTGACCACTTTCCACCTTTGGTGTTCATCTAACTCACTGAAAGATGACTCCGTCCAGTTGCGATTGTTTCAACGCACTCTGATCGGGAGTGCCGCGAAATGGTACATAGAGCTTGATCGTTCACGATACTCTTCTTTTGGCGAACTGGCGATGGCCTTCCTTAACCATTTCCAGTTACCCGTGAGATACGACGTCGGCACAGAGTTGCTAGCCAATTTCGAGCAGACGACAACGGACCATATCTCTGATCATATCCGAGAGTGGCGACGCCGAAAGAGTCTAATCAAAGTACCGGTTCCACCAGCATTCCTTCTTGAGTGGTTCCTTAAGTCTTTAGTGCCCCAATTATCCAAAGATGTCGCAACTTCTGGGGTTTTCTCCGAAGAAGATGCCATCATGAGGGCTCAACAGTTTGAGCTTATCTATTCTCAGTCTGGTCTATTATACAACATCCTTCCAGATGCACCACGATCGATACTGGATAAAACCAGACAGAGAGCCGGACCACATGCTGATGGTATCGTTGGTTCGGCACAAACCAAGCCCGCTGAGCAATTGACAAAACAATTGCAACAATTATCTATACAACACTCAACGGTCAGCCAGACTACTTCTTTGGCTGCTCCTCCTACCCAAACGTCGAAAGTACATTCTGTACAGACGACTAACCCAAAGGCCACCCAGCAGCCTGAAGGGAAGAAAAAACAACGCAAGAAGGGTAAAGGGGATAAGAAACCCATTGATAATGTTGGCGAGGGCACCACGGAAAAAAGGAAGGCGAGGTATCCGTGCAACTTATGTGCGGAAGACCACCCAACCCATCTATGTCCTCGACTTGCAGAGGCCCAGAAGTTTGTCACACAACAACAACAAGCCGTGTTGACTAATCCCTTTCAGCATGGGAAAAATTTAACTCAAGCCTCTATAAGTGTCGAGGGGGGCAGCCAAGAAACCTGCCCTCCCCCAAATAATTCCTCTTCCACGAACGTATATATGGTTAGGGGTGATGCTTTAATAAAAACTAGAGCGCACGACTATAGTAAACCAAGCGCCTCTGAGAAGGGCAAAGAAGCCAAGATCCCATCTCTTCCTCTACAGATTGAGAAGACGTTGGGAGAAACGATGACACACATTCCAAAAGGTGCGTTTAAGAGAGTTTTTCACAATCCAAACGCAAGGGTTGCCCAGAACTACTCTATGGTGGAAGATTTATCCCAAACCCCTTGTGCTATGTCCGCTTTGGAGGTCCTCCAAAGTTGCCCTGCTCAACGAAAAGCCTTGTTGATTGCTGTAGGCTCTACTGAGACTTGTAACCCGGGTACCATCATGTTAGATACGACTGACTTGAAACCTCGTCTGCCTTACCACGTCGTGTTTCAGATAGTAGTGGCTCACCCCACGAAAACTTTTACACGGAATATCTTCCGCACGGTGGTCGACGAGGGCGCTTCGACTTGCGTTATGTCGTTAGCATGCTGGAAATCCATTGGCCAGCCTGAGTTGTCTCCATCACCTACTCTCCTCACTGCGTTCGACGGTTGTTCTTTTCGACCACATGGCATCATTCCTTCTTTCCCTGTGCAGTTAGGGGGGAAGACCGTGTGCGTCGAAGTAGAGGTAGTCTATGCCCCCATCGACTACAATCTCTTGTTAGGTCGTAGCTGGACTTATGCCATGCAAGCGGTGGTCGCTACAGTTTTCTGAGTCTTATTGTTTCCACATGAAGGCCGGATAGTGACCATTGATCAGTTGTCCTTCTCTCGACCTGACCCAGCCTTGGGGGCATCCACGGTTCCCATGATAGATAATCCTCAAGCTGGTGTCGTTAACATAGGAGTTGGTTTGTGTCCATCTTTGATGGGTACTTTCGATTACCCACCTCCTCATGGCGATGTCAAGTTTATATCAACTCACCACAAGGCTGAGATTTTTCATGTTTCGTCGTTCCGCATGACTTACTTTGAGGATCCGTGGATTCTTCCTTCCCCATCGGCCACGAGGGATGAGACAGGGCACTCCGGCATGTCCCTGCACTTGTCGGTTGCTGAAGTAGCGTACTCTTTAGTCCAGCAAGCTTCAGCTACTCCTGATCCGACTCCCGCACAAGAGTTGGATCCACTTTTAGAGCCTATCTGGGCTCAGAGTTCTCTTGCTACCACCGATTCGTTAGACTTAGTCTTGCCTTCTGACGAAGTTGTAATCGAAGCAATGACTAGTCCGGACAGACCTTGGGAAGATCTTCATCACAGATCATATTTCCTCCCAAAGTTACACCGAATCGAGGTCGGAGAATTCACTATCACCATGACGGGAGATCAGCCACGTCCCATTAACCTCTTATCTACACAGGAAATTTATGCTGAGGGGAATATGGCAACTATCGCTGCTACTATACCTATCAACATCTCCCGAAACCCTGGCGTCGTGGAGAATGTCTTCGTCGGAGCGGATTGCTCCCCCAAAGGCTTCAAATTTACACGGATATTTTCAAAGAATTCCGCGACGTTTTTCCCTGGTCTTATGAGGAAATGCCAGACATCGATCCGAAAATAGTTGAACATGAGATCACTACGTATCCTAATGCTAAGCCTGTTCGACAAAAACTTCATCCAGTTAATCCGAGGAAAGCAGCAACAATCAAAGCTGAGGTTGAGAAATTGCTTAAGGCAGGGTTCATTTACCCAATTCATTTGACTCAGTGGGTGTCAAACCCCGTGCCGGTCGATAAAAAACAAGGCACGATTCGTGTGTGTACTGATTTCCGTGATTTGAATAAGGCGTGTCCAAAAGATAATTATCCAACCCCATTCATCGACCAGATCATTGATGAGTGCGCCGGTTGTGAAGCCTTTTCATTCATGGATGGTTTTTCAGGCTATAATCAAATCCAAATCAAACCTGAGGACCAACATAAAATGACATTCATTTGTCCATGGGGTACGTTCGCCTATCGTAAGATGCATTTTGGTCTCAAGAATGCTGGAGCCACTTTCCAGCGGGCCATGTCTTTTGCGTTTCATGACCTCAAACATATAGTTGAGGCCTATCTAGATGATTTAGCATCACGCTCTCGCAAGCAAAACGATCATCCTATGCACCTCCGACTAATCTTTGAACGCTGTCGCTACTTCAGGATTCGCTTGAATCCCAAAAAGTGTAGCTTTTGCGTCACGTCAGGACGTTTGTTAGGTTTCATCGTTTCAACAACAAGGATCATGGTCAATCCTCTAAAGGTGGAGGCAATAGTCCAATTGCCCCCCCCCCCCCCCCCCCNAACTATGCCGAAATCACCAAGGGCTTTATGCGTTTACTGAAGAAAGATGTTCCCTTTTTCTGGGACGAATCCGCTCAACGCTCTTTCGACGCATTAAAACACGCTCTTACAACCGCACCTCTGCTACGGCCACCGAATTATAACAAGGATTTCCTATTATATCTGGATGCCACAGAGTCAACCATAGGCATGGTTTTAGTTCAGGGAGATGATTCGTTTTCTGAATACGTGATCTATTACCTGAGCTGAGGCTTCGTAGGACCGGAACTGAATTATACCCATCTAGAAAAACTTGCGTTGGCAGCAGTTCATGTTGTTCAATGGTTCCGTCACTATGTTCTGTTTCGCCTGACCACCGTTGTTGCCGTCGTGAATCCATTCCAGTACATGTTGACAAGACGAGTTATCGGCAGAAAAATCAGTAGATGGATGATCATCCTCCAAGAATTTGGCTTAGACTTCGTTTCAGCCAAGTCCAAGAAGTCACTGGTCTTCGCAGAACTTATTTCGGAACTTGCGGTTGAGTCAGGTGACATTGTGCTTGAGGAATCGCCCATCCGGGGGGATATGTTTTTGATCGAATCGTCAGACCCCTGGTATGGAGATATATTGATCTATCTCCAGACTTTGAAGTGCCCCACCTCTGCTTCTCGTGATGAGCATCGACGGATACGCCATCAGGCCAATAACTATCTCATACTCAATTATACGTTGTATCGGAGAGGTGTAGACTGTATCTTGCGTCGATGTCTCACTCATGAGGAGGCCGTCATAGTGCTCAACGATTTTCATACAAGAGCTTGTGGCGGTCACTTATCTGGGTTGGCAACAACCCAAAAGATTTTACGAGCAGGTTACTTCTCGCCCACACTTATGAAAGATTGTATCGAGTCGGTCAAGAAGTGTCATTCGTGCCAAATCTTCTCATGGAAGATGAGGGCACATCCAACTCCCATGTTTCATGTCATCACAGTTGGTCCCTTCACTAAGTGGGGGATTGATTACACTACATGCAACCCCCCGTCAGCAAGGGGGCACCGCTATATCATCGTAGCCGTCGACTACTTCACTAAGTGGGTTGAAGCTATGCCAACGTTTAAAGATGATGGTGAGACTGCAACTCTCTTCTTATTTAACCAGATTATAGCACGGTTCGACGTCCCGAGAGAGATTGTCACTGACCATGGCAGTCACTTTCAGAACCAAATGATGTCCGAGTTAACATCAAAGCTTGGGTTACGGAAAGAACATTCTTCACCTTACTATCCCCAAGCCAATGGGAAGGTGGAAGCTGTTAACAAAACTCTCAAGACGATGCTACAACAAACTATCAACTCAGCCAAGTTAAATTGGCATTTGATGTTATACTCGACATTATGGGCTTACCGAACCTCAGTTAAGACTGCAACCTGTTTCTCACCTTTTCAACTCGTTTACGGGCTGGAGGCAGTCTTGCCCATCGAATGTCAAATTCCATCTCTGAAATTGGTTGTACAGTTATTGCCAGATACTTCTCCACTTGAAGAGCGGTTAGTACACCTTGAGCAACTTGATGAACAACATCGCGATGCGGCCCTGGCCAACGAAGCTCATAAACATAAGGTCAAGTGTCAATATGATAGGTCCGTTCATCCTCGGGTTTTTTCTGAGGGCGACCTTGTCCTGGTTTACGACCAAGATAAGGACCCCCTGGGGGCAGGCAAGTTTAAACCCATGTGGTTCAGACCCTTCATTATAAAGGAGGTTTTAAAAAATGGCGCTTATCATCTGGTCGATTTTGAAGGGAATTCTTTGGCGGAGCCTAGAAATGGGCTCTACCTCAAGAAGTATTACTCATAGCATGGTCACTGTGGGTAACTTTTTGTAACATATGTATAGTCTTTTGCATTATTACTTTTTTACATTTCTTTTGAAAAACGTGTTATGGACGTGTCATTGATGTTATCTTTCGTCATTATGGAAGATGTCAAGTGAATCCGAGGTGTTCGTTGGGTATGCCGACGGTGCTAATCGACACACGCGGAGGCTTGCCTCCGCAGCTTGGGTGATCTTAACACCACAGGGTCAGTTTTTATCTTCTAGGGGCATATGCTTAGGTGACACCACAAACAATGTTGCTGAGTATAGTGCAGTTATTGAGTTGCTTCGTGACGCTTTGTCATTGGGTATCTCCCATCTCCGGGTCTATCTAGATGCTCAACTAGTTGTGTCGCAGCTAAACAGAATATACCACGTGCACGACCCTACTTTACACCGACGATTCCTTAGGGTACGTCTCTTGGAACGCAACTTTGATTACATTACATATTTTCATGTTCCTAGGAGTCTAAATCAAATCACGGATACTCTAGCTAATCATATTTTAGATTGGCATCTCGCTCACATATAAAAAATATCATGATCACACACATGTAAATACATTTTTGGTACACATAATCCATAAGACATGAAAAGAAATAAAAACCATATATAAACATGATAAAATACTCAGAGTACATAGATGGGCGCAAGCGCCTCAAAAAATGGGAACCATAATGAGTCACGGGGGCTTATGCCCTCAAAAAATAGATACATATCAGTGCTCGTGGCACATAAAAGTCTACAAGTCGGTTCAGGGCCTATGGGCCCTGTTATACTCAAATACAGCCTGACCCAATCGCCTAAACAATCGGACCCATGTCTGAGGTACCCCCACAATATGAGTCTGCAAGGAGGATGGCAAGTCCTCTATCTCCGCCATGGGAACCGTGCAAGTGAGCGCAGTGAAGTTCCGCTCAATCCGCCTAAGAACCCTCTCGGCTTCCCCTACTGGGAGGTTCCCTGCCACTGCTGCTCCCCCGGCGGCGACAGCTGCGGCCTCTGGCCGTGGGTGGCGCCTGTTCCGAGCATAATCGACAGGTCGCACGGGTCCCACATCTGCACGCAATACAATGTTCACCCATCAAAAAATCTGTTATACAAAAAAAATAAAAAATAAAAAATAAAAAATAAATAAAAAAGATGTTATATATCTCAAAAAGACAAAAATTACATATACACAAAAAAAAAACTAGATAGGTGGAGACTTACCCATCTCCCCTCGCTCCTCACCAGGAGGCACTGGTATCGCTGGATCTCTGGAAAAATCAATCCCTGCATATGGGTAATCCTCGATAGCTGGGATCTGTCGCGACAGCCACGCAAAAAAGTCATCGTTGAAGGCCTCTGTGGTCCTTCCACCACCATGTCGCGGCAACAACGCTGCCCATCTGCACACTGCAGGAAAAGTCGCCAGATGTCCTCGTACTGTCAGCCGAGGACTGAAACATGGAACTCTCTCAAAAAAGAACGAACACAGGATGGTCCCAAACCCAAAGTTCCTGTGTGTCCGTTGTCTGCAAGCTGTCAACTGACATGTCATGCTTGCTAGTAATGTGGTATTCCAGTCAAAAATTTGTGCATTCATGCACTGAATTGCACAGTTCATCTGTGCGCACGAAGCCTGATGCACGACTGCAAAGCCGGTAATCCGCCCGATGAGTGATAAAATGGTCTGGAGGGCGAGGTTGGTAATCCTACTCACGGGAACCGAGGAAGATCTCTGATCGGTCCCAGCCTCACAGTACTCCTCTATCAATTCCGAGACTTTGCTCGGCCCCGCAGGAAAAGTATGAAAGTTAATGGGTTCCCCTCTCCTTGAGAGGCCCTTCAAAAAGTAGATATCCTCGGTGGTGGGCACCAAGGATTGCCCCTCTATCATAAAGGCCTCTGCATCAGGGTGCTAATAATCAACCAAGGCATTCAGTAGCCTGGGTTGAGCGCGCATAAATGGACACAAAAATAATTTTACTAAGCCACACTACGCCAGCACGACCATCACATTCGGATCTGCAGCCACTGCCTCATTGGCGGCCTCATGCTCCCTCTCTCTCCACTGGACATACATCCTGCCAAAACCACAAGGCAAAAAAGGAGTTAGATCTTGATGCAATGAATTTTCCCTCGCGCGGGGGGGCACACGCGGGCTGTCGAGGTGACAATCGCGGGTACCCGCACGCAGTTTTGGCTCTGCGCGCGGGTATTCGTGGGCTGTCCCTGGACAACCCACGTTTGCCTAGGGCCGACCTCTTGGAGGTCGACGACCACCCCCTAAACAAACTTAAAAGCAATAAATTAAGTATTGAATTGCAAGATTAGGGAGTTTGTACTTACTTGGTCCAAACAGAAGTCTGTTTCGTCCACTGTAGCTCCCAGAATCACGATCTTTGGCAAAGGGGGTATTTTGGCTCCATAGTCAATTTCCAAATCAGCAATGGTGATAATGAGCTACCAGCTTCTATTTATAGACTTTTTGGCCTCTTTTTTGTCACTTTTTTGGGCCCTTTTATCAGTTTATTTATACCAAAAACCATTTTGAGTGGTTCAGGGGTTATATGGGAGGGATTTGATCAGGTATTGGGACAATTTTCAGTAAGTTTCAGAAAATAAAAAAAATATATGGACGGTCCGTAAATTGTTTTTTCAAAAATCAACTTGAGCATATAGGGTAGGATTTCATCCCAACTGTTGCATCTCGTTGCCTTTTGTGCTTACGATATAGGATCGATCCCATCTGGTTGGGGCACGGAACCGTAATATCTGCTCTAGAAGTGTCACAACTTGGTGGTAGAGCTTACCAAAACATGGATGCCCTAGGTAGGTCCTAGTTGCATTATGGTGTCCATGCCGTTTTGAAATAACACTGTAGGCTCGGGAGTCCTTATAGTCTTTCTTGAATACGAGTTTGAGCCTCATTTGCATGGGTCTTTTTTCACTCTTTGTCTTACCCTCCGGACTCCCAAAACACAACGGGTCTCCTTTTAAGCCCTTTTCAGACCCTCTAAACATGAAAAAATTGTCGAGCGAGCTTGTGACCCTTCACGCTCGTTAAACTGAAATTTGAAGTCACATCTGTCCGGCGGTAGTTTACCCCTTTTTTGGTCCGGATGGTCAACTGTACGAACAAAGGAATACTCTATTGAATCCCCATTCTTTAGAAGAGTATCCTCAGGTATAATTTTATTCCTTTTTTGGGCCTGAGGGACTAAATTTATGAAAAAGAAACCCCCCCGGAGTCCATAGTAAAGCTCTTTTCAGACTCCCTAAAATTGAAAAGATTGTCGAGTGACCTTATTCTTTCACACTCGTTAAAATGGTCCAGAATAATATTCCTGTTGGAGTCCATAGTTAATCTTTTTTCAGACTCCTTAAAATTGAAAAAATAGCCGAGTGATCTTGTCCTTTTCACACTCGTTAAAATGGTTTTGAATTGACGTCTAATCGGTGCTAGTTTACCCCTTTTTCGAATCGACTAGACTATTATCGAAAAAAGGTACCCTAATGAAGTTTTCTTTTATGCTTTTTCAGACTTTCTAAATATGAAAAATCACCGAGCTTCCCTTCTATAGGCTCGTTAAACTTACATCGAAGGACGTTACCATTGTGTGTTCTATCAACTGCATTTGCATCCTTTACCCATCAACTTAGTAACAGTTTGCCTTTGCGTCTTAACACCTTTGGCCACTGGAGGATTTTTCCCGAGTATCATTTCCTAGAACATCAGTCGTGTCCTTGTGCCTTGAGCTTGTATGTTTGTTGTACTCGTTCCTCCATTGTAACGTAATATTCCTTTATTCTTTTTTCCAAATCAACAAAAAGAACAAAAAAATCAAATATACCCCAAAAAGAGGATGGGAAAAGTATTTTCTT
>ML834320.1:11449-22191 GCA_009831015.1 Picea engelmannii
TTTTGCGGATTAATTTTATTTGATAGTTAAACACACTATTCTCAATAACCAATGAATCAAACTCAAATATCTAACATGACAATACTCTATAATTAATGTTTTTAATCAAATTCATTAGTCAAAGATATGAAAGTGAGTGCATCAAAGTCTATGCATGAATAGACTTGGAAGTTTCTTGAGTCCAACTAACTTATCTATTTCCTACATCAACGTAGGAGTCAAGATGGTGAAATTTGTATGTACATTATGATTGACATCTATGATGATGTCCTTTATATTGCGCTTCTTTTTGTTTTTTTTTTGGAATTTTTTGTGGAATCCTTCCACTTATCCAAGAACGAGAGTTATTGAATATGAAGAAACTATTTAAAATGATTCCTGATATAATTTGTCGTATGTCGTATGTTTGGTATTTTTTTGAAAATTTGGAGGTATAAATTTGTAGGATTTATTTAAGGGGTACATTTTATTTTATTTTGGTGATTTGGGGTTCTTAAATTTTTGGAGTCTATTTGAGATATTAAATGGTTATTTGGGTCAAAATTTTATAAATTTTTCAATCCTTTGATGTCATTTTACTTGTCGAGAGTTTTTTATTGGTGTAAATATCACCTCAATCAAAGTTAACTCCTTCAAGTTGACTTGTGGCTTGATCACCATAGCATTGAGTGGATGTCTCGTCAATTCCCATTACTTACATATGTGGAGCTAGTCACTTGTGGAATTTCAAGAAGAGTCGAGAGGGTTTCAAAGCCCTAATCCCAATGGGGAGTTGAGGCATGCAAAAACCCTAACCCTAACCCTATACAATGATCAAGACATGTTAAATACTAATCCATTAGGAAAGGAAGGGGTTTCATTCATGTTGTATTAAAATGGTGTTCCATAGATTAACAAAGCAAAGGAGTGGGATATTATGAGCATAATAATGGAAGTAGAAGGCCCTCTAGCAGATGGAGTCTAATTGCAACTCCTAGTGAGTTTTTCTTCTTTGTATTTACATTTATGTCTAAGAAGAAAAAATCAAGTTATGGTTGCATCCTTTGGTTGGGATTTTCCATATTGTGTTTTCCACGGTACATCTTGTGTTCTTTATGTAGATGGTGTGGTGTTTATTATTTTAACTTTTTTTTTATCACATTCTTAGTTTATTTCAATAATTTGAGCACTAATTTTGTACTATTAAATAATAATAATAATAATAATTTAATTTTAAGATCACAACCAAACTAGACATCAAATTGATGTACGAGACCCCCTTATTCATAAGACAAGAAATCCCCTCCACACAACAATCTCACTACATAATAAATAGTAAACATCACAATAATTTACATAAACTTATAAAATTTATTGCAATGAACTATTTAATAATAATTTAAATAAACTTATAAAATTTATTGCAATGAACTATTTAATAAATTATCCATAGTACTTTATAAACAATAAACAACATAATATCATTGATATTATGAATACATTTTTTCGAAAATTGTGTTAAAAAATTAAACATAAACACATATGCATATAATATTATCCACGTTAGTACAAGATTGTGTAAGTATTTTAAAAAAAAGTATTTAGTTTTTTCAATATAGTTGGTATAATGAATACATTTTTTCGTAATTGTGTTAAAAAATTGAACATAAACACATATGCATATAATATTATCCACGTTAGTACAAGATTGTGTAAGTATTTAAAAAAAAAAGTATTTAGTTTTTTCAATATAGTTGGTATAATGAAAAATAATTTAGGATATAAGATTTTAAAATTAATATATTTTATTAATAAAATGGTAAAAAATTTCACAACTTTCATTTTTCACTATATTTAAATATAGAAATGACATTTAAAAAAATATTTAAACTAATTCATATTATTTATTATTTTTCTTATAAATTTCATTTTTCACTATATTCAAATATAGAAATGACATTTGAAAAAATATTTAAACTATTATTTATTATTTTTCTTATAGATTTTGTTAGTCTTAAGAGATATATATTAATATCACTTGAAAATTAGAATTCATATTATTTATTATTTTTCTTATAAATTTCATTTTTCACTATATTCAAATATAGAAATGACATTTGAAAAAATATTTAAACTATTATTTATTATTTTTCTTATAGATTTTGTTAGTCTTAAGAGATATATATTAATATCACTTGAAAATTAGAAAGTATAGAAATTGCATTTGAAAGAATATTTAAACTAATTCATATTATTTGTTTTATAGATTTTATTAGTCTTATAAGGTAAACAACACCATCATTACTATCAATATAAAAAAATTATCACTTGAAAATTAGAAAAAATAAAAGATACATGTGATAAATTTGAAATATACAGATTTTTTTATAAATCCACAACTTCCCTTTGCATGTAAATATTTCACATGTTAATACAATATATATAATATTTATATTAGATATTTCTCTCACAAAGATTTTTACGACTCACGAGTATCCAGAGGGGGGTAGGGTATGTATACCTCTGTAGACTTTAGCAGTTAAATTGCTACACAGAGGTGGTCCCTTGTTCCATAAACAACGGGTCTCATACACCAATTTGGTGTTTGGCTTGGTTGTGACCTTAAAATTAGATTATTATTATTATCATCATCTTATGGGTCTATAAGACATTTTGAATGTCTTTAAAATCCCTAGTGGATTGACAAATTAGTCCTAGTACATCCCTGCATATAAACACATTTCCATGGCGACGACAGGCGTGGGGGAGACAATTAGTCATCCCAGAGGACATATCATTATAAAATATGCTTGGGGTCTTGGTACTATGACCAACAATGAAGCAAAAGCCTTCGCTCTCTATGAAGGTGCCATGCATGCTCTATTAAAAGGAATTCAAAGAATAATAATTTGTGGCGACTCTATGATCCTAATAAGGGACATTATCAAACAAAATAGAGTAGGGAGAAATATATACATAAGTGTTCTCATGCGGATCTAGGCCCTTCTTTTCCAATTCAAAAGATACACTACGTTTCACATCAAGAGGGAGCTAAACATGGATGCAGATCAACTAGCTAAGGAAGGATCAAACTTAAGGAAAGGAGAAATGAAGCTAAATGGGGAACTGAAACCTTGTCCCATCCCATAAATTCTTTAATGATGATTGAAATTAAATATGGCATTAGGTGGCCTTATATCAATAAATGTGCCAATATCCAAGGATGATGACGCTATTTCTCAATTCAATCCAATGCGTGCGAGTATGGCTCATTCTTCGACGTGATGGACAAGTTTTATGTTTTCATTTGGCTTTGCAATCTCAGTCAGATCTTGGATGAAGACATCACATTTCATTCAGTGCAAAAGCAACAGGTCCATCTTCACAGGTAAACATCCAACTCTGTTATGGCAACAATTTTATATATTGCGGTCATTTTGGTTTGTTATACAGAGGAAAATCTATTGCAAATAGTTTTGGTATCCAATCTCCCCCTGGCATTTGGAATCGATTCATGAGAACCCTCAAGGAAACTTTGGGGCTTGTCTCACCTTGGCTCAACAGACCCATTGGACCAAATTATCCCCTCAAGTAGATACAAGTTGATATTGTTTCTTCTGCTTGGACTTTACATGTGCCTACTTTTCTGGAGTACGAGCTTACTTTGGAACACCACACTAGGAACTCCAAGAAACCTATCTGGCATTACACTCTTTGGCTCAACAAAACCATTAGAATTATAAATCCACTCACCCAATCTTTTCCCAACATCATCCCCTATGTCCCTTACTGGTGCTTTTCTTCCCCATCCACAATTTTCAATTGGCCCACCTCGACATTCTGGGATTTGGGAATTAATTTGTTAGTGGGCATATCTTGGAAAAATACATAATTCTTCCTATAACTACTATTGGATTCAAGACCAAGGCACTAACTACTTCAGACCAAGGCTACATTAGCAGGAAGAGTGGGAAATCCCCACCAAACAAAGGTATTTTTTGGGTTATCATCATCAGGTGGCATGCCCCTAAATGGTCTAGATCAAAGGCTCTTTTGACCACAATGGATCCATCTTTGTCTAAAATCAAAAGAATCCTAAGAAGGTATGAGTATATGATAGAGGGAAGTAGATTGAGTTACACCCAAGTTGACAACGAGGTGAATCAAGTAGACAACAAGGTGAATGGGCATGAACAAATAATTTTTGCATTGTTTCATCGAGTGGAATACTTAGAGAAAGAACAACATGAGATAGACGAACTAAAGAAATCTATAGCTACACTCATGCAGTGAGTGGAGGCTTTGGAATGAAAATGCCACCAACTGAGAGTCGATGCTTTGCCACAACATTCAAATACATGTTCCAATTCATAGCAGATGGTAGAATTACCATCGGAAGGACAAGCTGAGACTACGGGAGATAGAGACATTGCACCTATGGAGATCAAAGACCAAGAAATGAATCATGGTGAAATAAAGGCAACACCAAATAATGAATCTGTGGTATAATCATGTATTTTCACTGCATTTTGATTATAGGACAATTTATAAAAGTTTACAATAGTCGTATTGTTTGAATGTATGAGAATATAATTATTGTTTTTAGAATAATTTCATAGCACCAGACTCATTATATACAGAGTTGACTTGTGTAACTATCTACTATGCCATTTTGCGTCGGCTCAACTCTTTATATATATAAAATCCTCTTCAGATTCTTTAAAATAAATAAATAAACACACTTCCACAAATATACACAAATAAATAGATATATAGAAAGGTTCTTACTATAAATAAATCTAAGTCCCATTATCCCTAAGAGCTACATAATTAAGTTCTTAGTTTGTTGTCCGTGGTGTAGAAACTTTGTACTTTTGCAACTCCATCTTGTTAATTCTACTCAAACTCTATCAAATCCTTTTAACTTTTCCTTGAATGGAATGAGTAGGTGACACCATCAAGTTAATAAATATTAAGTTTGGGTCTATTTATATGTCATAGTCTAAATGTTCTACGAAATGACTCTGTTTTGGAGATATTTTTCGGGGACATTTGCCCGAAATCCGGTGAGAAATTGTTAGATCCACAGATTTGAGTGATTATTTATGTTTAATCTGAGTGCCCCAGGGGTTTTTCAGCATGCTGAATCCATTTTTGCATTCAGAAATGGATTTAAAAAAACAAAAAATAGTGATTTTGTGGAAATTTATATCGCCAGATTTCGGCGAAAAAAAGCCATTTCGTAGAATAGTTAGACAACGCCTTTTTATATTCTCTCTGATCCAATTAAGTTTTTTGGGTTTATGGGTATTTCTTTGATGGTTAAGAAAGGGTGATGATTTTCCCCTTTACTAAGGTTTAAATCCTCTATACACATGTTTTGCATCCCATTTCCCATTTTTCTTATGCAAGCAAGTCTTTCAAGCAATCAGGGAGTTATTAAAATATGTTGTAATGCTGTCTAGTAACTGCATTTGATGTACTTAGTGTCGTCATTACGACAATTGTGATATTTAAAGTCATCATTTATAAAGTATTTAGTGCAATTACGATGGTATTTTTAACATTTAAAGTAATTATATCTGGGACATTATGTGACTCCTTATTACTTAATGTAGATGTTTAAGCAACTCCTTGTTATTTAATATGGGCACTTGAGTGACTTGGTAAGTGAGATTTTTCATTATACCACATTATGTGAAATGATCTTCTCACAGTTGAGGCCTATATATACGAGGTCTTGGAGTATTTGGTATAATAAGATTTGTTGATTAATAAAGGAGGTGCATTTTTAGTAGTGGTGGTTTCCCCTACATATTATAGAGCTTTTACCACTATGAATTGTGGTGCTCTTATTTCTTGTTCTTTTCCTCTTGATTTGATTTACATTAATGGTGCTTGTTCATAGGATATTAAACAATGTTTAATAAAGTTTGTTCTCTTTTTTGTTTTTCTAACGTGATATTGGATTTATTGGTATGGTTTCCTTGGCTTAACCTTCTGTGATGTTGCAACTTTGGTGTGGTGTCTTTAGAATCCTTTAAGCGGAGATTTGAAGGTATCCAAAAACAAGCTTATGTTTAAAAATGTGAAACTCATGTCATAGAGCTTCGATAAAGACTAAAAGGTTTGGGCATCATTTTCTATAAAGATTAAAGGGTTTTCACTTCCTTGTGTTGCGTAATCTCCCTGCCATCAATCTTTTTCTTTTTCTTTAGATTTAGAGGTTTTATTTTGCACTAGTAAGAAATTTTGGTGGCTCTCATGGGGATAGAAGAATGCATGTTTGAAATTTCACACAATTTGGACTCGTAGTGTGGTTGAAATTTCCACTTAAAGCCAAATTAAGAAAAGTTATTTTTGAAAACATCGTAGCTTAGATCAAGAAATGAGACCATGATTCGATTCTATGGAAACAAATTGGGGGGGTCTTTATTCTCCATTTTTTAACATTCATTCATTTTAGCCTTGAAATCTCAATCGAAAGTTCCTTATTGTTGGATTACTGAGAGGGGGGATGAATTAGTAATAGAGCAATTTAATTCTTTTAACCAGAGTATGTAAGTGTTATTTATCTTTATGATCAATATACCATTATCATTCAATAAGTGCAAAGTAAATAAACCATGAACAATGAACAATCATACACATACACATGACAAAAATATTTTTACGTGGAAACCGAATGCGGGAGAAAACCACGAAATGCTTTTTCTTATATGTATTTAAGAATTACATTCATTGGAAGCACCAACTTCATTTGTTCTCCAACTGCAACTGGAAGGAGGCTCTGACCCCATATATTTTTAGGCTACAACCTGAGGAAATCTCCAACTCCCCAATTCTCTGGCTACAACCAGAAGGAGAATACAACCTCCTATGTTCTCCAGCTACAACTAGAAAGTGGCTACAACCACCTATCCTTGCCCCGTCTTGCCACCTTGAAATATAAGTGTCAAATGATGAAACCACTGCCACACTGTCACTGTGAGATATACCATTGTAAACCTGTACCAACCTATACCAACAACCTGCAACCAACCTGTGCCAATGACATGTAACCAACCTGTACCTCTACTTAACATGTACCAATAAAACCCAATAGGTACGTGACCTGTATATGCTGCAACTCGAGTATGTATGTGCCCTGTCTATATTACAGTCCGCGTATGTACGCGTCCTATCTATACTACAGCCTACGTACACCTTCAGTAAGCTAGGGATTTCACCTTTTTTGAAACTTCAAACACTTTGTTGTCTCTGTCACATCAACCTACAATCTGTCACTGTGTCTTATCTGTAGTTGTGCCATGTGCATACATAATCTTATACATCCCCTAATCAAATGCATCTATGTCTCTCTAGTCATGTGTCATACATGTGTGTATAATCATGAACAAGTATAATAATCCTCACATAGAATAGACATCAAACCCTTACCCATATGCAACCTCACATCATACAAACAACTTCATAACCACTTCGCAACTAAAACCCTCAACCATGTACCAAGAAATACAAACTATGTCTCAACACTTGAACCAAAAAGATGAACCAATGAATAATACCAACATACCAATGATGTATTTATGTAGATCTAGCTCATACCATAAGTGCCATACAACCAACACCCTCTCTAGGGAAAAACCTCAAACTCCCATAACCATATCTCTTGGAGACCACAATATCCAACTACACATAAGAATGTGACATACCTTTTGAATCTGTAGATAGATATGTTGTACCTGATCACTGTAGACCTTCCTAGAAGCTTGCTTTCAGACTTTGAGAACCTGGAACCCTCAACAACTCAGGATTTCATGGCTTTTCCCACATGTACGCGCCATGTTATACTATCGAACCACGTAAGTATGCACCCTTCTCCACTGCAACCCGCGTGCACCTAAAAAACTAGGGTTTTTTTCAGTATTTTTGCAATTCTGAAACTTTCGCTGTCAACCCTTCATGCTACCTTAGACTTGCATAACTTCATAGGTATCAACGAGTACCTACAATAAATATTACACAACAATATATATTCAATGTGCTCAATAGGTGCTAATAGGAGAGCCTTGCTCTCTTATTTATACTTCCATGTAGCTTCTTCAAGGGGTTACCTTCTAACCAACTTAACTGAACTTCCTTATTTTTAGGGCTAACCACTTCTAACTACTTGTCCAATTATAACCATTTTATCCATAAATAGTAAACTTTCCACTTCTAGTTGCAACTAATTTATTTTTAATTGTTTTCTTATTGCAACAATTTAACCCATGATTAACTCATAATTTCACCCATTATGACTAGTCAACTTCTTCTAGGGGTTTCTAGAATAATTTGACTTCTTTGAACTTCTAGGGGATTCTAGATAACTCAAGAGGGTTCTCCAAATTCACAAGGCCATAACTCTCTAACCATGAGGAGTTATGTGACGTCCCACATATCACTGGAAATGACATGACATGTACTATCCATCTAGAATAGTCTTACCTGCAAATATATTAATCTTCATACCTTTATACATCAAACAATATTAAGTCCCTTAACTATACTGTTAAAGCTATCAGACTTGATTCAAGGGTTGATATCAATGACAACCAACCCAATTAATCAACAATATCCCCCTTTGGCATTGATGGCAACACTTTGATGCAACACTGAAGTCATATCGCTCATGCTCCCCCTATGACCATCGCTCCCCATGGAAACATTCCTCTATGCTCTCTCACCAAGAATATAACTCTCTATCCATGCATATGATGAATCTCTCCCCCTTTGACATCAATGGAAAAGGTGACTTCTCGTCAGGGTTACTCCCCCTAACTATACTGTCCTTGGGGCTACTCTCCATGAATGAAATCTTCCTGAAACTGCTCCCCCAAACTGAACTGTCCTCTTTATGGTGCTTCCTCGTGTAAATCTAAGACATATAAGATAAGCATTCAAAATAATTCATTTTGGATTAGAAATTACTCCAAGTCTCTATCGAAGATACTCAAAAGCTTCCCTTGGAAGCAATTTTGTAAAAATATCTACAACCTATTATTTTGTTCCCACATATTCAACTCCAATGTTCCTCTTTGCAATCTTTTCCCATAGAAAGTGATACTTGGTTGGAATGTTCTTTCTATTGGAGTGCATCACTGGATTCTTTGAGATACTGATGGTGCTTGTATTATCACATTATATTGGATTGGGCTCATCATACTCAACTTGGATATCTATCAGAGTTTATTTCATCCATAGAACTTATATACACCATGCTACTGCTTCAATATACTCTGCTTCGACTGTAGACAATGATATTGATGATTATTTATTGCTTAGCCAAGATACCAAACACTCACCCAAGTAGAACGTTGCTCCACTTGTGCTTCTCTAGTCATCAATGCAACTTGCCCAATCTGCATCTGTGTAGGAAGTAAGTGATGAATCCTTTCCTTTTGGATACCATAATCCAAACTCTTTTGTACCCTTAAGATATCTAAATATCCTCTTTACTGCTAGAACATGTGATTCCTTTGGTGCTGCTTGAAATCGTGCCACCTGTCCAACTGCATGCATTTCATTTGGTATGGATGTTGTCACATAGAGTAAGATGCCAATCATTGACCTGTACTGCCTTTGATCTATAGACTTTGAATCACCATCTTTATTTAACTTGAAACTGGTTTGCAATCTTCCATTTCAAACCTCTTTAGCATTTCTCTAATAGCTTCCTTTTTGCCGACTTTGATTAGGTTGTCAAAATTTATCTGACCCATCCTTTTGTGCCATAGCCAAACTTCATATTCCTTTCCTAGACAACACTTTTCATTTCCAATTTCACTTAATACATATATGTTGCTTGAAGTTCTTACATATGTTGCAACCAATCTGCCTGAACCTGCTTTTCTTATCTCACACTTCTATGAATCAAACACAAGTTTGTGACCTTGGTCACACATTTGAATTACACTTAAAATATTATGCTTCATATCTTCCACTAGTAGAACATTTTCTGCCTTGGTATCCTTGTTTCTAATTTTGACTGTGTCTCTTCCAATGATTCTAGCTGAGTCATCGTTTCCAAAAGACATTGATCCATCTCTTTCCTTTCTCAATGTTAGAAACATGTCCTCACCACATGTCACGTGCTTTGAGAAGTCATTGTCAACATACCAACCACGTTTCTTGTGTTTATCTTGTAGTGCAAGTGTGCATTCTTCATTGTTATACTGATTTTGCTTTCTTATCCATATTCTCTACTGAGGTTCCTATCTGTGACTGTTGTTATTCTGTTGTGATTATCTAGGAGGGACTATCATTCTACAATCTTTGGCCATGTGTCCAAAGTTGTTCCATTTGTAGCATTCCACTTCAGTGCTCAAGGATTCAAACCTATTGTAGCTTCTTCTGTGTGTTTCATTAGGCCTTCTTGGATAACCATTTTGTGCATGACTTTCAAAGTTGTTTTTGTTTTTTCTATTTTCTCTGCAATTTACAGCTTTATGTCCAAAATTATTACATGCATAACATAAACCAAAAAATATTGTTTGATACCTGGGAGTTGAATATATTCTGAAAGGAGTCACTCTTTTGAATCCTTCTTCTTCTTGAGGTCTGCTTGTTTTTCACTGTCACTGATTCTGAAATTTGAATCTTCTGGGTGGAGTGTCCCTGTGATCTTCCTTGTAAAACTTCTTATCTCCTCTGATTGTCTCTGCATATCTTCTTGGACGTGTTTCTTGATCCGTTGTTTTGGAGTTTGATCCATTTTTTTT
>ML834321.1:0-30593 GCA_009831015.1 Picea engelmannii
TTATTTTATTTCTTTTTCCCTAATTTCTGTCACAGTTCATTAAATGAACTCTTCAGTTTGATTATTACACAGTTAATCATGTTTATTTTCTTTAACTGATTTTTCTTTGAAATCTTTAATAATTTACTTAATTTGGGTCATTATAATATTTTAATTAGGGAAGTTGTTTTAAAATTTCCTAAAGTGTTGTTTGTTTTAGGGCCATCTAGGTTCCTCCCTCTATCATCATCAACGTGACGTACCCTTCAGGATGCACCATGTGCTCCAAGGGTGCCACTCGCCTCTTTCGTTTCTTTTGTGCGACGGGCCCTTCAGGATGCACCATGTGCTCGAAGGGTGCCACTCGCCTTTTTATTTCTTTTGCACAACGTGCCCTTTAGGATGCACCATGTGCTCTAAGGGTGCCACTCACTTATTGACTGATTGGTAGACATCAATAACCCCTGGAGTCAATACTCCGCCAGGTGAACTTGTGGGAGACTAAGGGCTTCTAAGGAATAAGGCCCCCACCTTATTGTGCAACTCTTAGAATCATCGCGAGCGACTGTCGCAGTCTTCCCTCGCAACATCGTGGGTCCTCTCGAACTAGGTAATCGTTAACCTACAGTTCGAGCCACGGTGGGAGTGCTAGTAGGCTGTGGCAGGGTTGTTGTCCACACCTCTCCCTCGACCTCTCTGGTAGTCGTGTGTCTGGCCCTTTTACTCCATATGTGAGTCTGGTCGGCAACCTATCGTCAGCCTGCATCATCAAAAATCATGTCAGAACATGTCTACATCATATCATCTAATTAAATGTACTAAAATCACAGTAAAACAATCAAACCCCAATAACACACTCCCTGACTCAATCCGGAGTCCAAGGGGTTCTGTCGATGCCTCTGCATCTTCAAGGTCCAAAACCCTGCACACTCAGTAAAACTGAGTCAATAGCACCTGTTTATGTCAATGCAGTAAAACATCATGTCATCTATCATAACGCATCATAATCAAAGACAAAATGTTTTAATATCATAATAGTCTGGATCACTTGCGAGCAAGTGTCCCCAAAGAATAAGTTTTCTCAGTGCGCCAGAGTGGGATGTTACAAGAAGTATTTCACTGTTGAGGAGATTAGTATTTTATTGTGTAAATATGATCAAATAACATCACCTGGGATGGGAATTTCTGAAGGATTTGGGACTTTATCCACAAGGAGAATTTCACCTAAAAGATTTTGGCCTTTATCCACAAGGAGATAAGTATTTCATTGGAAGAATGTCTTAATATGGAGATTTGTGAATTTTTTTCATACACAGTTCTAAATTTATTTTCAGATTATTATCTAACTCTAACTCACAATTTGTTTTACCAAGAACACAATAACATCACTTGGGATGAGAATTTCACCTGAAGGATTTGGGACCTTATCCACAAGGAGAATTTCACCTAAAGGATTTGGAACCTTATCCACAAGGAGAATTTCACCTGAAGGATTTGAGACTTTATCCACAAGGAGATAAGTATTTCATTGGAAGAATGACTTAATATGGAGATTCGTGAACTTTCTTCATACACAGTTCTATATTTATTTTTAGATTATTATCTAACTCTAATTCAATTTTTTTTTACCAAAATCATAATTTTTCTCTTTAAATTTTTTTAAGATTTTAGATAAGATTTATAAATTGTTTAAATCATGTAATCTTAATTGGAGAGTAACTAGATCTTACATTTGTTTAACTGTGGTTGGTTATGTTATTATTTCTTATTGTTTATTTAATATTTAGTTACAGTATATATGCTAATATGTGTTATTTTTTTTAATAATGTTTTTTATTTTTACAGATGTCTAAATTATATTTGGTGGAAAATATGTTTACAATATATTTTGTGGGAAATATTATGTTGGAGGATGACACTTAACTCTTTTAGTATGTATGCCAATTTTGTTTTAATTACAAATTTTGAATTCTGCATTATTTCGCATGTTTGAATTTCATGTATGAAGTGATCCATCTTAAAGCGATGGCTTAGAGTCCAGAATTTTGGAGTTAAATGTCTTAGTTTTTGTTATCATCCTAAATGGATGTGGAACTTATGCATTTTACAATGTAACTTTTTAGACTTTGATTATATATATATCATAATTTTGGAATTAAAAATAGCAATTTATTGTCTAATATTTGATTTCTCAAAGTTGATGGAAAAAAATGGCGAAGTTAACTAGTAATGAACTAATGTTTTGTATATTCTCCTTTTTACAATGAATTAAATTAAGCATCAAACTCTTAAATAATTTTCTCAATTTAAATGTTTCATTTTATGTTCACTATGGATTGTCAAAAATATGATTCTATTGACATATCATCAAATAAGTTTGGCAGAATAATTTTAATAGATTAATTTTATATTAAAAGATTTTTTTTTTCTAGTTACTAATGATTTTGTTGGTTACATAGATGCACTTAACCAATAAAAAAAATTAAAGCAAAGATATGCACATTAGATCTGCTAAATAAATTGGTTTACATAGAAGACTTAACTAGTGAAAAAAAGTAAAGGAAAGACAGGCATATGATATCATAGATGCAAACTCATAGAATGCATTGTTGTTTAAATATATTTAAGAATATGCAAACTCAATAGGTGGACAAGAAAAAATTGAACTGTCAAACATACAAGATTGTACCATTGCATATCTATTTAAGAAAATATGAAAGTAGAGAACATGTTAAACCATGCAAAACCTATTTGAGAATATATTATGGTAGTAGAAAACACTTTAAACCATGTAAAGCATATGCTGGTATGAACTGCACTAAAAGGAAGAAATTTTCATGATCTACCAATTTACTTTCAGAAAACTTGTGTTTGATTTTGGAAGAAGGTAACCAGTGTGGAATTCAAGGGAGGAGGTATGCATTCAAGCATTGTGTTTAAGACATGCCAAGGAACAACACATACCCCTTGTACAACTCAGATAACATGTATGAAAGATAATTACATTAGGAAAATGATTTGCAGGCTATGGTTTAGTACTATTCACATAAACTCACATTTTTGTAAGGGTCTTCACTTAACTTTAGGCAAGGTTGTATTAATTTTCTTAATTTTGTTAGAGAAGCTCGATCTATTAATTACAATTTAATTATAATGATTAACACTTCTAAATAAGTTTACATGAAAATCAACTTAATAATTAGAGTGAATATATATATATATATATATATATATATATATATATATATATATATATATATATGCTATTATTAGTAAAGTGTTATTACAGTGAGTGAAATAGATGTTTAAATTGTTTTTAGTTGTTAGTTCATATTTATTTAAAAAATGAAAAAAATAAAAATTACCACTTAAAGAAGTCAATGCTCTCAAATAAAGGATAAAAGAGATGTTTAACTCTTCTTTGATTGGTGCAATAGTAAAAAAAATAAAATTCTCAAGATAGAAGAGATATCCAAATTAATTATAGGTAATGTTTATACAATAAAATCTTGAGATAGAAGAGATGTTCAACTATTTTTTGGTTTGTGTGATAACAATAAAATAAAATGCTCAAAATGAAGTGACAATAAAATAGAACCTTAAAATGGAAGAGATGATCAACTCTTCTTTAATTTTATCATGTAGTTATTAAAAAAATGCTAAAGCTATAAGAGATATTCACTTAAAGGTTCATATACCCTTAATAACATAAAATCTCAAAATAAAAGATGTTTTTAACTTTTCTTTAATTTTGTTCTTAATAAAATAAAATCTCATTTAATGAAAGAGATGTTTTTAACTTTTCTTTAATTTTGAGAACAATAATTAAAAAAAATATTCAAAATAAAAAAGATGTTCAATTCAACTTTAATTTATATAATGCTCGTAAAATAAAATAAAAATCAGAATGAGTTAAAATTTGAAACAAGATATTATTACAATAGAAAATATAAAATATGTTTAACTTTTCTTAAAATTAATGCAATATTATTAAAATAAAATGGAAAAAAATCCTATTGAAGAAAGTAAGTGTTCAATGAAAATGAAAATGGTGTTTAACAATTTTTTAGTTTAAAATAAAATGCTCATACAATAGGTATACAACTCAATTTTGATTGGTGTAATGCTCATAAAATAATTCTGATTGGTGTAATGGTTGAAAAACACAGATAAATTATGGTTGAACCATATTTTATCTATGTTTTTTAAGAATGATCTGGAGTTTTTTATACATACCCTTTTTATAAATATCCTATTTGGAAATATGGTTGAAGATAGTTAAAACAAGTCATCAAATTCTGGAATGTACTTTGAATGAAAAATATAAAATTCTGGAATGTAGATGTGCCACTTGTTTAAAAACACCGTAATGATATTCCATATTCAATTATTCATTCATGATCGACTTTGGACATTTTCCCTTTTTTAACTTTTTGTTATTTTTTATTGAACTTCTATTAACTTTATGCGCGCTGCACATACCAAATGACTATATTGACAACTTGTGACATCTGACTGGTAGTCTTGAAAGTGAATATGAGTATTGGCTTGATGGTTTTTTTGAAAAAACATCATTTCAATACAATGGATCCTCTTTCATATATAAAACAGTTATCATCAAAATATTCTAATAGCCTCATCTTTTGTTCTGTGCATCACATTAAATAATATTTCACGTTTTCAGTGTTGTCTATAGGTGCAACCATGGCAAAAACATCTCCTGCAAATAATTGAATATATTGGACAAAAAATAATTCATGTTAGATTATCACACAAGTACATCTACAAGTTATTTGAAAAAATTTAAACATAAATATTACCTTCTCTAACAAGATCAGAAACTCTATCGCCATCAACTGACACTATAGTTTCATTTGATTCCATCTCCTCTTAGATTGCAAGTGGAATTTTCCCTTTTACATTAAATTCAGTATGTCTCCAAGCTTTAACATATCCTGCATTTTTGTTCTCGTGAATATCTATGGATTATGTGTCCTCTATGCAAACCGAACAAAAACAAGAGTCATTTCTTCTATCAAATGCAAACCCATTTTGAAAACATTTTTTTTAACTGAATGTATTTTTCGTGTCCTAGGTATTGTACTAGCGTCATATGGAATTGATCTATTTACATCTCTGATTCCAACATACCAAAAAAACTGCACAAGACAAGAACTTGTTAACTTGAAATCTCTCAAGAAAATGATTGAAGATTGAATATAAATTTGAACACGTTCAAATTTATATATATTGTGTACATACATGTAACATTTATATATAGACACACCTGCGCACATCCCTTGATGGATTATATTCATGGCTTAGCGCCACTTTTCACCATTCAACAACTTGTTTAGTGGATTCAAATCGATTGGCATGCGGGTTCAACTGATACCTTTGAAGTGATTGTTTTATACATGCCCCTGCACCGTCGTGCTCTCTTTCTCCATGACCAGTCTCAAAAAATTCCAACGATGTGTAATGTTTAATTTTTTATGAAGACGACATAACCAATAGAATGATCGTGAATATTTGAACTGACCCACACACCCATCTGACCATATCCAATGTTGATCAAATCTGATTTCACGTTCTTTCAATTTATCATAAAATTTATCAAAACAATGTTATACATAATGTGTGTCGTGTACTCGCTCATCACTTATATAAAAATGATATTCTTTAATAACATGTCGATTGTCGTTGGTGCTTTCTATGTTATCAAGACTCCGTTGAGCATGTATATATCGAACGTGGACATATATCGTGACTTGATCATAATGATAATATTTTCTCTGTATTTCTTTTTGTGTAGTGAATGTGTAATTCTCTGCAAAATCAACTACAGACAAAATTGCCCCTAGTGGAAACACTTCACGGGATTGCTTGAATTATAGATATTTCCATCGATTTCTATGTGAATGCTTGGTGTATTTATAGATTTCTTCCTCAAACTTCTTTAAAAAAACTATCACACAGATTGTATCTACCTTCAAATCAATCCATTGGAAAATAACATTTGAAGAATGTGGAGCCGTGCTGTTCATACATTCATATCTCTTCCAATTGACTCTTATATTAGAAAATGATGGATCATTCATATCAATATGATACTTTGAATGAAACAAACTTAGATTTCCACAATGATCACATTTCTTTCCACCGACACATTTTTTTTGTAAAATAAATCATCTTCTCTTTCACATAGAATTTCATATATAAAAACACGGAATGCGGAAGGAGGAGGTGAACCTGGCCATAAAGTTTTACCAATATAAAAAAAAGTGTTGTAATACAACTCAAATTCCACATGATAACGACAAAAACAAGTGTCACGAATAGTGATGGGTCTAACAAACCATGGTTTTTGTTGCACAAATGTATTGATGAAAATTTTAACTTCTTTGTGCTCTTCTTTGAACTTATTGAACAACTCTATTTGTGTCATTGGAAATATATGTTTTGGATGTTCTTCATATTGTTTTCATGCTATTATTCGTCGCAACACATTCCTTGTATGTGGTGAAACATGAGATTCTTCCAACCAACAATTACGGGCCAATTCTTTAACATTTTCTGCAAGTCTATCTTTGTAGGGTTGTCTAGAAATCACTGTCCAACAAGCCAATTCATCATTTACATCTATTTGTAATCGAAATTTTCTATGTTTGTGCAATGTTTTTCTTGACGTTCCCATCGTTTTTTTCATGTGTCGTGTCAAATGATCTTTTATATTGCTAGATGAAACAACTGTTGTTTTTATCACTCTATGTGCAACACGGACATCTTATTTTCTAGATTTTCCAAAATCTTTTAATACACTAGTTATATTGTTAAAGACATTTTGTTTCACCTTTGTATCCTTTGTCAACTTTTGAATACCCAATAATGATGTAGCTTCTTTTAACTTTCTTGAATTCATTAGACAAATTAAAATTTGAGCTTGTACTGTTACTGATTGATTTTTGAAAAAAGTATTATACATATTCTTAGTTCGATATCTTATATAATGCTTAGTTTTTTTCTTCTCAAATTTGTCAGTATCAACATTTTGTAATATTTCATCATCAATGTTGATAGATTCTCCTGCATATTTCAATTTAAAGTTTATATTAAAAAACCATAACCCAAATACAAATTCACTAAACTATATATACTTGAGTGTTATCTTGTATTATCTAAATTTATTTACATACCTATAGGTGATTTGTCTCTGCTTCAATTTCGGTTTCAACGTCTTCTGCTTGAATTTCGGTTTCAACGCCTTCTGCTTCAATTTAGGTTTCAACGTTCTCTTCGACATTATGAGACAAATCTATTTATCTGTGACATCCCCAAAAATAAAATATTTTTGAAATTTAAATTTGTTGGAAATTTATTCCGTTTTTAGTAAATTCGAATTTGGAAAATTTTTGCCATTCATGGAAATTTTGAATTTTGAATTTGATAATTATAATTAATTATTATGACTGTTGGGCAGAGATTTGATTTGACCCAACTAACTATTTGACTATGACACTTGTATGAAAATAGAATATTTTATATTGATTGCAGGAGGACTAGTGAAACAACCATGTTAAATTTAGCTGACCATGACTCCATGAGTGGGTAACATGTTGGAACTACCTCTAGGTTGATTGTTACAAGTGGCAAATCAGTGATTTGGCCATTGGCAGCCCCTGAAAATCATGGATTTAGAAAGCTGCGAAAATTCCGAAGGGAGGGAAAAGACCTAGGCAAATTGATAAATAGCATATGTGAGGAGGCAAGACGCTGCTAAGTATGCTAGGAAATGAGACTATTGATTTTTTTTTTCCTTCCTGTTATGAACACTATGTGAGTGTGAGGCAAGAGGAATTTGTTGGAATTGAAGGACATTGTTGAAGAGGAGATTTCAAGTTCGCCTTCATGGATTCATGGTCAGGCTAGGGGGTGAATCGAGCAAGTGATTTTGGCTTCCCTATTCTACGGTTGGGAGGAACGTGGTTGTTCCCTTTGTCTACCCGCAACTTGATTCAGATATTCTATTCTACCTCTCTCTAATAAAATGTTATGTTTTTCATGTTGTTTACTTCTATGAATGAATTTTTGGTCAAATGATGTGGTGAGGAAAGACCTACCAAATACTTCCTAGTCATTATCTAGGAATGTACTTGTTTTATTAAGACGAGGTATTGTGTAAATACTAAGGACATTGTATGTACTAACTAGTTAAGATGAGTTCTGCAGAGGTTACTATTCTCATAATAGTATGGACTATCGACTGCTCCTTGTTTTTTAATTAATTCTGTTGAGTAAGAAAAATTTAATTGTTTGCATGATGTGATTAAGTCAAGCATACCAATATCTATGATGAATTGTATTTCCTGTTGGTGACTATAGTATATATGAGTCTTCATTAATGAACCCACAAGTTCAGTTTTCAAGGTAAATACATCCTGCAATACTGAAATTATTTTGATATGCAAATAGAACATGTACAGTTATATTACAAACAGATATACATTATGCAATGGAAGTTCTGTACAAGCGATACACTGAAATTGAAGTGAACTGACTAAAACAGAGTCAGGGAACTATATATATATTTATCTACGTATGAAAATAATTCAGGAAATTTCAAGACTCCATTACAGTAGAATTGTAGTAAATTTATAGACATATATAGGTATATCTGCATATATATATATATATATATATATATATCAGTAAGGCATTAGTGGTAAATTGGAAATGATTAGATCTAGTCAACTATGCCTTAAATGATTGGAATTAATGTTGAACAAAACCTAACTCGGTCAAACGCTTATCTGTAATCGAATATTAAAGGCACGAGGGTCGATGGATCAAAAGACCATTCTGGAACCCAGGACTTGACTTTCACATATTTGGAATTTTCATGAAACTACAACAATAAAGGAGTATAACTCATCCTAGGAATTATGTTAGATTAATAGAAACAAACTCATATGGGAAAGTAATAGTAAAATGGACTGCCAAACTTTTATGATGCGCCATAAGTCGAGAGTAAGGAAGAAATGTTTTTCCAAATCCCGGACGAGGAAACTACGGAATCATAATGTGCATCAACAACCCCAAAAGAAAAATGAGACAATCATATGAAAAGTCTTATAGTCTCAATTAATTATAATATGAAACTTTTGTGTAACAGAGTCATTATAATAAGTATAAACCCCAGGATTTTTCTTTCAAGTTTCTTTTACACCATATTGGACTGGATTTCAGACTATGTAAACATTCAAAGCCGAATACCTTCTAAACAATAGTAACAAAAAATAAATTACAAAGTTTGGGATGAGACTAAATAGAGGAATGACTGAGATAAAAATACCCAACTCAGTACACTAGTCAATTAAAATAAAGTCATGTACAATAATATTTATACACAGTAGTCGGACCAGAAAGTGATGAATATAACTGGAGGACCCCCTCATCCCAACCATTGGAGGTAATAGAACAAAACTATATCGAACATCTAGAAATCCAGGAAGAGACTGTGCCCTTGCACTGTTGAAACTCTGGGAAGGCCTACAAAGGGAACTCGAATACCTTTTGCACCAAAGGTAGGAACCGAGTATCTGAGATCCGTGAGTAAGTAAAAATCCCTGAAAGAAGTAACATTTAGAATATTAGTAATCATAGATAAAAGTGATAAAATACCAACAGAATGATGACGATTAGTAAGGAAGTTTCATGATACTACTTAACTTCTATTCGATAAGCCAGCATGGATTTCATATCTTTTCCTTGTCGCATTTCCAAGTGGATAGACGCCTGGGCTGAAGGTGAATGGCGCATTAATTCTCTGATTGGTACCCTCACATGAAACAGGTCCCATCATTAGTGAATTATACAAGCACTAAAACAAAGAGAATTTTACAAGGAGGAAGTCCTTGTACAACAAGTAATGATTGCAATGAAAAACAAAAATAGACAGTAGTAGTTTCCTTGTAAAGATTTAAGTCATCCTGTACACCAGCATGGAATAAACTGTTCATACCGAACTAGAAAACCACACATAACCATCCAGAACCGAATCACATATAATAGTTATAAGTATTTTTAATATTACAACGATTTTCCAACTATTTAATTGAATCGAATAGAGCACGACTAGGGTAGTGACTATTGTAAGTAGTATTGGAGGCATTGCAAAACAAAATATCATCATGAAACTATTCAAAGCTCTGTAGAGGTCTTAAGGCTGGATATCAATCAAAATATTCGGCATAGGGAAATAAACTGGGAGGTTACAAAACCCTTTCTCCCAAAGCCTAAACAAAAAGAAAATGAATGAATATACTCCCCCTAAAACTAGAGACGAAAACAGAGATAAATTCAAAGGAAATTTCCCCACAGGATTTAGGATAACTTCGGAAATAACACAGATAACTTAAACCAAAGAAGAATCCGGGAAATGCATTATCTCATTTAACAACCAGAAATTAATGTGTAATGAGAAAATAGTATAGAGAAGCTATACCAAAGAAGAAGCCGAGAAATGCATTATCTCATTTAACAACCAAAAAGTAATGCGTAATGAGAAAACTTACCAGGGATAAGTACCATGCCGTCTGTCACAACTCTGGAGTGATTACCATGAAAATACATTGTGCCTCAAAGATTTGTTACACATGGCCTCCTCGCAGAACTCAACAATGACAACTGTGAACCCACTTCAACCCTAAAGGGCGTCTTGTCATCTCGGAGTAAATGTGGAGAGAACGGAGGGCGGTTGGCCATGTGACAATGTCAGAACTGGTATGACTATTGAATATAGAGCCCAGTAATTTCAATAGAACTCACAGGCCTACTTTTAATAAAACTTACGGAGCCTTAATTGCCTTGACAGAGGACCATTCCTCCCATTTAATAAGTGCCATGTTTTAAAACCCTCACGACTCGACTGGAGGAAAAACCCCTTTCTTTCCTCGATGTTATTGTGAGTCAGCAGTCAGATCCTCGTGGTGGAATGTCCACTGGCTTCTGGATGTATTAACTACCACACGAATTTAACCCTGGTACTGAGGACCATCAATTTAACCGAGACATGGTGGATAGATTAGTTACCTGATGTTAAAACTCGACTTGATGAGTCATATGATGGGAAAACAAAGTAAAGTCAGTAAAGTCACCTAGGGTTCGAATTTAATCAGTTAGACATGCGCGCAATATGAAATCTCGATGTTCTAAAAGGAGTGAATCGTAATAGGGGTTATGTGACCCATTGTTTTTTACACATGATCCATTACATAAGAGGGTAAATGGAATGGAAGTGAAAGGGGCCTCTTGTGGTAGGTAGATATTAGAGGTTTCCCCTTTGAAATTTTATGAACAGAGTTTTAACCGATCTTATAATGGAGTTCATACATTATGTTTTGACAAATAGTTATATAAACTAAGATTAAAAGGAAATAGAAAAAAAAAACAATTTTTTTGTGTGTGTGATAATGAGGTTCATTACATATGTTATCAGAGCAAAAGTTACAACATTGGGCCTGAACAGGGCCACATTAGTTTCTTAGTATATATATTCTGAATTATGAAAAAACTAATAAACATTTTGTTTACAAACATAAAGCCCTTTCTATTTTGTGTTAACTATGGTATCTCAAGATGGTGTAGAAATCAAGATGGAAGAAAATCCGCAGCAAAGACCTCCTGGAGACCCAAGACAGAACAGTGACGAAAGCTCACCCACGGAGGTGCTGGAAACAATGAGGAATCTTATTGTTGAACTGCAGGTCTTCAAAGCCGACAATGAAAAACCAAAGAAAGCTCAACAGGAACAACAAGAAATAAACGAAGTCCTGCTACGCAATATAGTGACCAAGAAAAGCCTAAAATACAATAATAACGATGAAGAAGTCAACAAGAGAGCTTCCAAGAACTCGGGACTGAAAACAGAAAAAGGAGACAGTTCGTCTGAAGGAACACCTTCAGTTGAAGATAGAACTAAAATGGACAGAAAAAGAAAACAAGTAGACCACCTTGAAGGAGAATTTAAAAAGATTAAACTAACTACCTTTGATGGAGAATCCATGATAGGATAAGAAGCAGAGGCATGGTTGTTGGACATCAAAAAATACTTCCAGATCTACAACTATTCTAGCAACATGAAGGTCATAATGGCCATCTACAATCTGAAAGGGAAGGCCAGTATTTGGTGGCAAGACCTGAAATTGGCCAAAGGCCTAAAGAAGAAACAATTGGAATGGTCTGATTTTAAAAAGTATTTCAGGAAACAATACCTTTATGAAAGATATTATGAAAGGAAGATGAAAGAATTTTATGAGTTACGACTTGGACAGATGATAATGGAAGACCTTATAAATAAATGTCTAGAACTACCAAGGTTCGTACCATACATTCGGGAGGATAAGGTAAAAATACAACGATTCTTAAGCTATTTACCACAGTCCTACAAGGACAGAATTGAGTTTGACAACCCCAAATCCTTGAGTGAAGTATTCAGGAAAGCATGAATGTGCTATGACCAGTATAAACAACGGGTAGAGTTTCCCAAAGCCTAGAAGGATAAAAAGCAAGATCGAATGAACCAGCGGAAGAAGGGATACCAGCCAACTCCTTATCGGAATGCAGCAAAAAGTTTTTCGAGAAAGGATTTTCACTCCAATCATATGAATACGCAAGGCAGTGGTAAACCGGTAAACTTGGGAAGGAAGAAGTTTGGGGACAGCTCCCGCAAACCATTAAAGTGTTGGGAATGTGGGGAACCTCATCTAAGGAGGAACTGTCCACGTTTAATTTCAGCAAACAAAACTGTTGTTCATAATTTGCAGGAAGCCTCGACAGTGGGAGATGTGGGTAGAAGCCTACATCGGATAAATGCAGCCATAGATGGTCGACAAGCTGACCACTAATCCTCAGTGGTAGAAATCGAAGGTAAAATCAATAACACTCAAATTTATGTTCTAATTGACCCTGGAGCTACATTAAGTTATATTACTCTTGATGTAGTAGATTCAAATAAACTTAAGAAACAGAAGCATGCAAAATCATGGCTTGTACAACTAGAAACGGGAACTAAAAGGAAAGTAGTTGAATTTATTTCTGATTTTGAGTTTAGCTTAAATGGTCAAAATATAAGGACAAATCTGAACATCCTACCACTAGGATCTTACGATATGATTATCAAGATGGATTTGTAACGAACCCATCGTTACGTCTACAAGCCAAACCACAATGGATTTTTTTTTGATTTAGGAAAGAAGGCGATGACAACAACAGGGAACTACACAACTGACGACGAACGCAAGCACGTCATCCAGGATACATGCGATTAAGACTCCACTCACTGGCACAGGGGCAACTGGGTAAAACAAATGTAGGACAACAGGGAGGAACGACTACCCTCTCGATGCAAACAAGGCACGCCTACAAGCTAAGAGACAAGATTCCCCCTCCCGACACAATGACCTTGACGAACAAGACTGGAACCTCAAGGTGCGCTAACTGACGCATGAAGGCGTTCCACCCATGCACCCAAGCAACTTACACGCTCGAAAACAATCACCCGGAAGGCACCTAATCATGCCAAGTTCTCATTCGCCTCAATCAAAGGGCACGCAATGATCCCCTCCTCAGGGATTAGGTCATTGCCAATTGATAGGCGTGACAACAATCATGGTGCACCAACAAAGATACCCTCACCACCAACTAACATCAACGTGCTAGGAGATCATCTTAACCATTCCAACATGTGACAAAAAACCCTAGCACCCAACCGACAAGTTAACAAGTCGGCTAATATAATCATGCGACGCTAAAATTCTCTTGCTCAACAAATCAATTCGAGCACGGTAAGAGATTATCGTTAGCTCACGCAACTCGAAGAAACTGTAATCCAAATCCCTGGGTGAGATAAGTATCTACTATTATCCTTTAACACCAGAACTATACTAAAAAGATTGTTGTCCTTACAAGTAAAAATTTCAGTCCTTAAAAGACCTGGTTGTCCCTTACTTTAAAACTGAACAGACATAAGTGTTTTTTCTTAAAAAGGGTTCGTTAGCTAAGAATTCATAAACAAGTTGAATAAGGGACTATTGAAAGGGCTAAAGTCTGCCAATAAGAAAATCCTCAAATTACTATAAGAAAACCAACAAATTCCCGCTGCCAACACTACCAAGGTTGTCTCTAAGTGAGTTGTTGTCCATCAAGAAGATACTCTCCACTATATGAATGTGAGAAGGTTGTAGGTAATATTGCTAAGCCAACTATATTATTGATGGCATTTAAGGATGTGTTAGGCATAATCGAATAGGATATAATAGTTTGAACAGGTGTAAGGGTAAATAAGTACTACAGAGCGAGCTAGAGATACAATATCGCCAGTAAAAGGTAATGTTGGGTGTGTATATACAGCGAAAAAGTAGGGTAAAAATATATGGTGAAATTAAAAATCGCGGAGTGTACAGATTGGTAACGTTGTCTAAAGCACATGCGTTGGTTTTTCCTTTTTTAAAAACAAACTATTATGCAAATAAGCAATAAGCTATCTATAAACAGTATTTAAGTTGTCAAAAATCTGCTATCACAGTTAATTAACAACAATAAGAATTCGTTGTCCTGGCCATGCTAACACGCCTTCCAGAAGCACATATATTTAAGCTATTTAAGCTATCTATAAACAGTATTTAAGCACATGCTAACACTCCTTCCAAAAGTGCAGGCTAGCCATTTAAGCACCCTGGTCTGTAAAGGAGTTAAAGTTGTCCGCTAAGGACGTCCATCAGAAGGTAGTGGTTGTGGTTAAGTGTCTTAACACAGGGATTTAAATGATAATCAAATGCTTGTCGAATTATTAAATCGTGGTCAATCTCTACAGCAAAAAACACACTCTCATCCCCTAAACTCACGTTGTTACATGTTTTCTTCACCTTTACCAAATGAAGACGCAATCAACTGTAGTAGACATAACACCAAACCGAATACTACCAACAGTCAATTTCCTAAATGAATGTTGAGTATACATTCGCCATCGATCGATGAATAATTGTTGTCTAGCACAACCATCAAGCACTGAATTCATGTCCCAAGGCATGCGTAACATTCGCAGCCCAAAGGCAACAAATTCCTTAGTCCAAGGTAGATCCACAGTTTCCAATACAAGATGAACACAAACCTATCCACGTAGGCACAGGCCTACAATAATCTGCAGACAGGTGTAAAGATCGTTGTCACCCCCAATCGTTGTCGATTTCCCATTGCTATCTATAAAATGAAAGATATAGCTGAAAAATAAAACTATGGCTGGTAGATACGATTTCCATCAATTAAATCGATACAGTTGGAGTTTAAAAAAAAGGTGGATCAGAGTTAATTGCTTGTACCAACGCACCTGAAGGGAATCTCATTCGTCGTTTGATAATTTAAAAGCAAGGTCATTGTGTAATGCTCTAGAAGGGGGTTTACAAGGCTATTAGAAAAACATAGGGAAAGGAAATTCTTGGATAACAGATGGTAGTTTTAAAGGGAAACGCAGTCTCCTAGGGCAATATTCGCCAGAGGAATAAATTGTTTCGGGAACACAATAGAATCAAATGCAGAGTAGCAAATCGTGGTTTATTATAGTCTTAAAATGGCAATCGCCAGAGTAGCATAATCTGTTCTTAAATGCAGTCTTAACAATAGCCAGGCAGAGAATAAATCATTACACCAATGATCTTAACATTAGCAAAAGCCAGAGTGTTATATCCAGCCATGGGGACGCACTCAGGGTATACAAAAAAACACAGAATGATAAATCATAGAAAAATATATAACAACCACAGGGTTAATATTTATCCATCAATGCATAAAAATGCAGAGTTATAATTCTTCGACAATACATAAAACGCAGGGATAATTAAATGAGATTTTAGGAAAGGAAGGGAGTTCGAAACTCTATAAAATGAAGGAAGGAGAAGGATGAAGGATCATCCTCTGTTTGATTAACGTTACGTTGTAGAAATATCGACTTGACTGATTTACTTGTGGGAGTTGGGATACCCAGCTCGGAGAGGAGTGGTAGCTTGGCCTTGCGAGGCGAGCTGGGAGCTAGACGAAACCTCTGGATAGTGTGTGTGGCCCCTTTGTGGCTCAGGGGGCTAAGGGGGAAGAAGAGTACCCCTAACATTGGTTGGGAGGTACCAGTGAACTCTCGACGATCGGCAAGCGGGAGTTACACGAAGCGCGTGGACATCACTCAAAGCAGGCGAATAGGCAACGATACATTTTCTTCGTTGAATGGTAGATTGTTGTAGGATTTATGATTTAGATCTGCTTTTTTGGGGGGTTGGTAAACTGGTTATCTAGTTTCATGACTAAAGTTTTTATAGCCTAGTTGATTGATTGGTTCATTGATTTCCCATGATCGTCGTTCTTCGGCATGTCGTGACCGCCCAATGGTGTTGAATGTGACCCTATTGGTTGTTTTCCTTCATCCCTAGCTCCTCAATCCTCGCCTGGGCAGTCTGCCAGGAGCCTGATCTACGGTCGTCGCCTTAGTGTTAAAATACCTATAGATCTCAACGCCCTACTTTTCTGTGTGAGGATGAGGAGCGAAGGAAATTCCTGTCATCAGTCTACCTCGACCGTTTGTCCTTGGATGATTGTTGTCTTGTGTTCTTGTTGGTTTATCTCTGCGGTCATCTCAATGACTTTCCCCATGGATCCTTGCGTTCCTCTAGGTTGATTGTTATAAGTGGCAAATCAATGATTTGGCCATTGGAAGCCCCTGAAAATCCGGGATTTAGAAAGCTGTGAAAATTCCCAAGGGAGGGAAAATACCTAGGCAAATTGATAAATAACATATGTGAGGAGACAGGACGCTGCCAAGTATGCTAAGAAAGGAGACTATTGATTTATTTTTTTTCCTTTCTGTTATGAACACTTTGTGAGTGTGAGGCAAGAGGAAACTACTGGAATTGAAGGACATTGTTGAAGAGGAGATTTCAAGTTCTCCCTCATGGATTCATGGTCAGGCTAGGGGGTGAATCAGGCAAGTGATTTTGGCTGCCCTATTCTACGGTTAGGAGGAACATGCTTGTTCCCTTTGTCTGCCCACAACTTGATTCAGATATGCTATTCTACCTCTCTCTAGTTAAATGTTATGTTTTGCAAGTTGTTTACTTCTATGAATGAATTTCTGGTCGAATGATGCGGTGAGGAAAGACCTACCAAATACTTCCTAATCATTAGCTAGGAATGTACTTGTTTTATTAAGACAGGGTATTTTGTAAATACTAAGGGCATTGTATGTATCAACTGAGTAAGACGAGTTCTGCAGAGGTTATTATTCTCATAATAGTATAGACTACCGACTGCTCCTTGTTTTTTAATTAATTCTGTTGAGTAAGAAAAATTTAATTGTTTGCATGATGTGATTAAGTCAAGCATACCAATATCTATGACGAATTGTATTTCATGTTGGTGACTTTAGTATATATGAGTCTCCATTAATGAACCCACAAGTTCAGTTTTCAAGGTAAATACATCCTGCAATACTGAAATTATTTTGATATGCAAATAGAACATGTACAATTATATTACAAACATATATACATTATGCATTGGGAGTTCTGTACAAGCCATACACTGAAACTGAAGTGAACTAGCTAAAACAGAGTCAGTGAACTATATATATATTTATCTACGTATGAAAATAATTCTGGAAATTTCAAGACTCCATTACAGTAGAATTGTAGTAAATACACACACACACACACACACACACACACACACACACACACACACACACATATATATATATATATATTAGTAAGGCATTAGTGGTAAATCAGAAATGATTAGATCTAGTCAACTATGCCTTAAATGATTGGAATTAATGTTGAACAAAACCTAACCCTGTCAAACGCTTATCTGTAATCGAATATTAAAGGCATGATGGTCAATGGATCCAAATACCATTCTGGAACCCAGGACTTGACTTTCGCATATCTGGAATTTATGTGAAACTGTAGCAATAAAGGAGTATAACTCATCCTAGGAATTATGTTAGACTAATAGTAACAAACTCATACGGGAAAGTAATAGTAAAATGGACTGTCAAACTTTTATGATGAGCCATAAGTCGAGAGTAAGGAAGAAATATTTTTCAAAATCCTGGATGAGGAAACTACAGAATCATAATGTGCATCAACAACCCCAAAAGAAAAACGAGACAATCATATGAAAAGTCTTATAGTCTAAATTAATTATAATACAGAACTTCTGTGTAACAGAATCATTATAATAAGTATAAACCCCGGGATTCTTCTTTCAAGTTCCTTTTACACCATACTGGATTGGATTTCAGACTGTGTAAATATTCGAAGTTGAATACCTTCTAAACGATAGTAACGACAAATAAATTACAAAGTTTGGGATGAGACTAAACAGAGGAACGATTGAGATAAAAATACCCGACTCAGTACACTAGTTAATTAAAATAAAGTCTTATACAATAATATTTATACACAGTAGTCAGACCAGAAAGCGACAAATACAACTGGAGGACCCCCTCATCCCAACCATTGGAGGCAATAGAACAAAACTATATCGAACATCTAGAAATCCAGGAAGAGACCCTACCCTTTCACTGTTGAAACTCTGGGAAGGCCTACAAAGGGAACTTGAATACCTTTTGCGCCAAAGGTAGGAACCGAGTATCTGAGATCCATGAGTAAGTAAAAAGCCCTGAAAGAAGTAACATTTAGAATATCAGTAATCATAGATAAAAGTGATAAACTACCAACAGAATGATGATGGTTAGTAAGGAAGTTCTGTGATACTACTTAACTTCTGTTCGATAGGCCGGCATGGCTTTCATATCTTTTACTTGTCACATTTCCAACTGGGCAGACGCCTGGGCTGAAGGTGAATGGCGCATTAATTCTCTGATGGATACCCTCGCATCAAACATGGCCCATCATTAGTGAATTATACAAGCACTAAAACGAAGAGAATTTTACAAGGAGGAAGTCCTTGTACAACAAGTAACGGTTCCAATGAAAAATAGAAAGAGATAGTAGTAGTTTCCTCGTAAATATTTAAGTCAGCCTGTACACCAGCATGGAATAAACTGTTCATACTGAACTACAAAACCACACATAACCATCCAGAACCGAATCACATATAGTAGTTATAAGTATTTTTAATATTACAACGATTTTCCAACTATTTAATTGAATCGAACAGAGAACGACTAGGGTAGTGACTACTGTAAGTAGTATTGGAGGCATTGCAAAAAACAAATATCATCATGGAACTATTCAAAGCTCTGCAGAGGTCTTAAGTTTGGACATCAATCAAAAGATTCAGCATAGGGAAATAAACTGGGAGGTTACGAAACCCTTTCTCCCAAAGCGTAAACAAAAAGAAAACGAATGAATATACTCCCCCTAAAACCAGAGACGAAAATAGAGATAAATTCAAAGGAAATTTCCCCATGGGATTTAGGATAACTTTGGAAATAACACAGAGAAGTTACACCAAAGAAGAATCTGGGAAATGCATTATCTCATTTAACAACCAGAAAGTAATGCGTAATTAGAAAACAATACAGAGAAGCTATACCAAAGAAGAAGCCGGGAAATGCATTATCTCATTTAACAACCAGAAAGTAATGCATAATGAGAAAACTTACCGAGGATAAGGATCGTGCCGTCTGTCACAACTCTGGAGCAATTACCATGAAAATACACTGCGCCTCAAAGATTTGTTACACAGTGCCTCCTGGAAGAACTCAACAATGACAACTGTGAACCCACTTCAACCCTAAAGGGCGTCCTGTCATCTCAGACTAAATGTGGAGAGAACGGAGGGTTGTTGGCCATGTGACAGTGTCAGAACTGGTATGACTATTGAATATAGAGCCCAGTAATTTCAATAGAACTCGTAGGCCTACATTTAATAAAACTTACGGAGCCTTAACTGCCTTGATAGAGGACCATTCCTCCCATTTAATAAGTTCCATGTTTTAAAACCCTCATGACTTGACTAGAGGAAAAACCCCTTTCTTTCCTCGATGTTATCGTGAGTTAGCAATCCGATCCTCATGGTGGAATGTCCACTGGCTTCCGGATGTATTAACTGCCACATTAATTTAACCCTGGTACTGAGGACCATCAATTTAACCGAGACATGGTGGATAGATTAGTTACCTGATGTTAAAACTCAACTCGATGAGTCGTATGGTGGGAAAACAAAGTAAAGTCACCTAGGGTTCAAATTTAATCAGTTAGACATGCGCGCAATATGAAAGCCTAATGTTTTAAAAGGAGTGAATCGTAGTAGGGGTTATATGACCCATTTTTTTTACACATGATTCATTACACAAAAGGGTAAATGGAATGGAAGCGAAAGGGACCTCTTGTGGTAGGTAGAGATTATAGGTTTTCCCTTTGAAATTTTACGAACAGATTTTTAACCGATCTTATAATGGAGTTCATACATTCTATTGTGACAAATAGTTATATAAACTAAGATTAAAAGGAAATAGAAAACAAAAACAATTTATTTTTTTTGTGTGATAATGAGTTTCATTACATTATGTTTTTTGAAAAACATCAAATTGTAATTACAATCAATTATATTATTCACAATATTTTAAATTTGAATTCTATACTTTCAAAATACAATCCCAATGTGTGTCATGTGCTCGATCATCATATGTGCATGCATACCTGGTTGAAATTATTCTTGTTGAATATCTCTATTGACATTATCATCGTTTCTTTCTTCAATATTTGCACGTTCTCGTTTCTTTCTCCAATAAAGCTCTTTCCTTTGTTCTTTTTGGCGAGTATCATCTTGAGTGAGATCAAATTTTCTCTTGCGCAAACTTTTGTTTCCCATGAATTTTATAGTTATCTGTAAAAGATATGTTCAACAAAGTCTTCACCTTGAAAAAATGCTCAACATTTATCTTTCAACATATAAATTGTTATTCCAATAAAAACTTGAAGAAACATCAATTACCTTATTCAACAAAAACCAAAAAGATGATTCAAAACTTTGTTTAGGTGCTCTAGAAAACCATCATGTATCGATATCGATCCTCCGATTAAGCCTATGTAACAGAGGGGACAAAAAAAAGAAAAAAAAAGAATACATCTGCAATCAATAATATAAATACTTTGAAATCCCTATCCCTGAGCTCAGATATGTCTATCCATCCAATGAATTGTGTTAAATGTATTCGACCGAAAGCCTATTTATACAATTTGACGCGAAATGAAACGATATGACATGTCTTTTCATTTTTTCCGACCGACGGAATTCACTCAATAGGCTTTCGATCGAAAGAAGTTTTTTTCGGCCGAAAACCTTGGAAACCATTCAATTTTGATGGTTTCCGTTAGAATTTAGTCTTTCGGCCGAAATAATATGTTTTTGGTCGAAAGATTATTTCGGCTGAAAACACGGAATTGGGATTGAAAACAAAAACTAGAGAATTACCCCAAGCTTACTTGAACTTCAGAGGTTGCGGACTTGTAACGACCCTCCTCGTTACGACAACAACTCTGATAACAGGTGCTAAGAAAAAAATTTTGAAGGTGTGTGCGCGTGTGTAAAAAGGAAACAGACACACTTGACTCTATGTCACCACCCGACGACTAACAGGATGCAACCACGAAGATCACAACAAGGAGACACAAGGCGCTCAACAAGTAACTGCAAGCATTAATGATCATAGATATAAGGTGCACAACACAAACATTTAACGACATCTGGGTTATGCTCAGTACGAACACATAAGGAAGAATCCATAGTAGTAGATTTTACTATTTCTGCACAGGAAAGCAGGGCGTTTAATCTTAGTTCTTTGCTCCGGAGAGAGAGAAGGTTAGATAGGCTCCTGGCCGACTGCTCAGGCAGAAACTAGTAGTCTCCATCAGGTGTGTCGCAAGAGTGGAAACCCTGCCTTTAAAGGGCCTGAGACTCTTGATACGGCACATGATTCTTTACACAAAAATAATCACACACACAGACTTATATACTAGGCTACATGGAGGTGTCTACATCCCGCCCGACACAAGCAGACCACGCAAAAATTGATCACAATCAAGTACAACATTAATAAGATGAACAACTACGTCCTTTACGGAAGGCGCGTGACAAAGGATTCTGACAATGAACAACCAAGTTCAACATTATTTAAAATGAACAACTTTCCTCATTTACTAAATCTTAAAAATTTATGGTACTTAGTTCAAGGTACCCTTCATTTTACAAGTCAACAAAATGCTAAAATTCCTTAGCATTACATTATATTACTCTTCATCACGTTCCAACATATTACAATCATGTCAAATGACGCTGCAACAAAATATCAGTTATCTTACCTCTAGTATGCTGCCATCAATAAATCTTATTAACATTTCCTTTTATATTACTACCATATGACAAAAATTTAACCGTAACGTTACACTTTGGCATTAACATTCCACCACAAATAATCGCATTGAAAACTGGCATTCCCTAATTATTGCATTAGCGATAACTGTTCATTACCTTAGCATTTCAGAAGCCATAAAAGCACTGGGGATTTAGCGCTCTATACTTAGGTTCAATATTGTGATCACTTAAGTTTGGTTGTGTGTAACAATGTCTACCTTCCAATCCTACAAGAATTACTTTCATAATACTTTTTCGGGATGTCTGAATGTACATGTGTCAATGGGCATAAGTTGATATTCCTTGTTTTGTTGTGTATATCATTTGTCCTGATCTAAAATGGTTGAGTGCAAAAGGTTTGACTGACGAACGTGGTGGATAAAAGTGAAGATATTAGTTTTTCACAATTAACTTGCATTATTAATAGCTTCATAGAGAAAGATAAAGTGACAAGGTCCTTGAGATTTATTAGTTATGTTTTAACTATAATTAAGACTTCAAGTATAAATTGTTATACCTTGAAATGAAAAGTTTATTGTTTTTATTTTTGGGTATAAGATCGTCAAGAAAAGTTCCTTCCCCATTTAAAGCATGAGTAAAAGTGTTTTTAGTTGTAGTTTAAAAGTTTTAATTTTGTCCCTTCCAATTATTTCGCTAATTAAAGTTTTAAAGCACTAACATCGAAGACAACTAAGGCTAAAAGTTGCATCCAGGGAACAAGGTTGTTAGTGAAGTAAGATAAGGGTGGAACGAACTTCCAGGTCAGTTAAACACGCAACACAGTCACCATTCTGAGTTTACAACAACACAGTCACCATGATTTAAAGCTGCCACAAACTATCATGCCAACTGTCGGTTTAAAGCGTCCCTAACTCTTCCATGCCAATGGTTGTTATGGAGGGGCCGATCTACAAGGTCTCAGGCCAGAGAACTCGGTCAAGACTTAACAGTTACTGCCAAGTCATTTAATGGTTTTAAATTTCCCTTTTTCTAAAAGCTAACCCAGCTACCCGCGTTCATCTCTCGGCCACTCTCCTTACGCAGCTTGTCATAAAAGTTCCCCATATAAATGAATTGGCTTGTCACGCATAAAACTACCGGTCCACAATAGACAATGCTACCGCCAGGGGTCTCCATAATCTGCTGCCGAAATATTACTGTCTTAAAATTTTACCCTAAGGGTTGTTAGGACTAAATCTTCCAGGCATGCATAAATATGCTACCAATATTCAATAGTGAATGTTGCGGTAGGGCAAGTAAATATACATATCTAGTGATGACTGTAATTAAAATATAATAAAAGTACTCTGTGATCTCTGTTGTTGCCGACCACCAAAATTTTTATAACCAATTAACATAAGAAATCGCGCTGACACCCAATTAAAGTAATGCAGCGCTTGAGAGGGGCGACCCAAAAACAACGAGATGTCTACCAAAAAACCAACTCAGTAACTTTACCACAAATTAAATGAAAAACCGAAGGCTTTTACGTAGGCTCAGACAACGAGTAACAGCTATAATGGCAGCATTCCGGCATCCTGAAATAACTATAAGGCAGCGAGGGCGTTAATGGTCACTCCAGCCGATGAATTTTTACACCCAGGAAAAGGTTGACAGTCCTCCCAGGTAAGACGTGCATAAATCAAGCCGCGCAGAAGAATGTTTTTTTTTTCAGAAACGCGTGTAATTAAAACTCAATAAAACAACCGTCACGCCAATCAATTGGCGACCCAGCAATCGAATCAAGAACCATTCGGCAGAGTGCCAGGAAAACGAATTTGTGTAAGGGACGCGCAGAAACAGGATTAGCAGCTCGACACAGAAGAAAAACCCAGGTAGGCTGGGTGCGTCCATCATCACACAGGCAGAAGGAGTCGATAAAAATTTTCCCCGAGGAGACAACCTCTAAGTCTTCCGACTGTACTAAAGAGCTCACTTCCTCTCTTAACGCATAACACCAAGGTCTAAGTTCCTAAGTCAAACGCTCAGCACCGAAACACACCACAAGTCAAGCCAGACCTCAACACCGAAAGACAACACAAGTCGAGCCAAAGCTCAACACTGAAACACACCACAAGTTGAGCCAGCGCACAAGCACCCAACAACCCAATCACATGGAGCAGGAGCTATTGCCATCAAGTCATTCCAATACCCAGCTAGAATGCAGCGGACAAAAGTACACAACAACAGTCAATGCGAAGCTCGCCGAGGAAGATATTTACACAACAAAGTCATGGTTTAACGCAGGAAAGGGGCAGGACGAAATCACCTTTTTCTTTTTCTTTTAGCTAATAAAAACAGAGTGAAAAAATAAATTACAGTGGCATTTAATCCATAAAACATACCCAACATTTACATCAGCAACAAATTTCATTCTCGGAGGTTTTTCAGTAGCATGTTTAGTTGTAATTTATCCCCTAAGAAACCCACAGAATCTCAATCTGTACATGAATGCAACCATAATACATATCGCATGAGAAATTAAGTATAAAACAATAGATATGATTATAACCACTGAGTAAATGACTAAAAACATTCATTAAATCCATTTACCACTGATAATCCGATCCCAGCATGAGTCATGATGCATTCGATTCTATCAAATTAAAATCATACCATTGCCTCAACGCCATCCTCCAGTGTCGTCCGCGCTCCGTGCCGCGTCTCGCGCTCCATGCCGCTCCTGCTCGCCGGCCGTAGAGACCTCACCGATACCTCCCAGCCAATCGTTAGGGGTACTCTACTTCCCGCTTAGCCCCCCGAACCGCAAAGGGGCCACACAAATCCAGAAGGTATGCCTAGCTTCCTAGCTCGCCTCGCAAGGCTGAGCTACCACTCCAATACAAGCTGAGAAAATCCCAACTCCTCACAAGCAATCAGTCAAGTCACAATCCGGCAGCGTAACATTACACTAACAGTCGCCCCATTTCCTCCTCATCTTCCTTTTCTTTTATAGAGTTTTTGAGACCCACCAACTTTCCTAAATCACATTTTTTATTAAGTTTCAATAAAATATTATGAATATTCTCCATCGCACAAGTGTCGTCCATCCCCCTCTTTCCTCAAGTAATTATTTTCTTTAATTTATTAAATTTCTCATTTCCCTCACCGACCCAGAATCACTCCTAAATTTACTCCTAGGTGTTCCTAGATCCCCTTACATGCTTTTAGTAAATTTCCTAAAATGAAGTTGCTAAATTTAGTTCATTTTAGGAAGTTCTTAATTGCAGATTCCTTATTATGTTGACTTTGCTTTTTACCCTATGTCCCCTTCTTTCCTTTACTATGTTTCCTGTATTACTTAGTTTCCCTATTTTTATTATTCCCTTCTTTTTTAAAACCAAAAAGGTAAATGCGCTATTTAATCTTTTCATTTATTATTTATTTAATATCTTTTGTTCTTTCACATGTTAGGAGTTAATTTCTTCTTTGCAAATTTTTAAATCCCTTAGTTTAATTAAATCCTTACTCTCTTCATTTACCCCAAGAATTTTATGAAGACCCAACTATTACCTAAGTGGGTTTTTGTTTAAATTGTTATTTTTATTCCAGGGTCCTTTTTCTCAAGGTTAGACTAAAATTTTACCCTAAAAAGTTTTAAACTTAGGACTTAGATTCTGAACTGGTCGACACTTGGTTAGGGAAGTTGTTTAAGGATTTTTTAAGGCGTTAATGTCTTAGGGCCATTTAAGTTTATTTCCTTCATCAACATCAATGCGACGTGCCCTTCAGGACGCACCACGTGCTCCAAGGGTGCCACTCGCCTCATTCATTTCCTTTACGCAACGTGCCCTTTAGGATGCACCATGTGCTCCAAGGGTGCCACTCGCCTCATTCGTTTCCTTTGCGCGACATGCCCTTCAGGATGCACCACATGCTCCAAGGGTGCCACTCGCCGACTTGACTGATTGGTAGACATCTATAACCCCTAGAGTCAACACTCTGCCAGGTGAACTTGTGGGAGACTAAGGACTCTAAGGAATAAGGCCCCCGCCTTATTGTGTGCCCCTTAGAATCATCGTGAGCGACTGTCGCAGTCTGCCCTCACGGCATCGTGGATCCTCTCGAACTAGGTAATCGTTAACCTATAGTTCGAGCCACGATGGGAGTGCTAGTAGGCTGTGGCAGGGCTATTGTCCACACCTCTCCCTCATCCTCTCTGGAAATCGTGTGTGGCCCCTTTACTCCATATGTGAGTCTGGTCGACAAGCTATCGTCAGCCTGCATCATCAACAATCATGTCAGAACATGTCAACATCATATCATCAAATCAATGAAATATCACAGTAAATAAATCAACCCAAATAGCACACTCCTTGACTCAATCCGGAGTCTAAGGGGGTTCCACCGATGCCTCTGCATCCTCAAGGTCCAAAACCCTACACACTCAATAGAACTGAGTCAAGAGCACCTGTCAACGTCAAAGCAGTAAAACATCATGTCATCTATCATAACGCATCACAATCAAGGATAAATGTTTTAACATCATAAAAGTCCAGATCACTTGCGAGCAAGTGTCCTCAAAAATAATTTTTCTCAATGCGCCATGGCGGGATGTTACAGGACTCCTACAAATACTAAGAATTTGGTTTCGAAAATGACACCAACATTTCCAAAATTGAATCTACTTTCAATTCCTGTATTTTGTTTTCATTTTCTTTATTTTTTTCTAATTTAATTTAATTTTTAAAAAACAATCACTGCATAATATTTTCATCAGACATTATGATTCGATGAAATGAAATATAGATGTCTCTAAAAGTATACAGTGAAAAATTTAGAAAAAAATATATTCATAATCCTTAAATTGTTCTTTTCAAAAGGGTATATTTAGATTTTAGTTTGAAGTAAAAATTAAGATAGATATAAGGTGTAGAAAAACATGTGTTTAAAATGTGCAACGTTTTCATCTTGGTCAACTTAAAAAAATTATAGAAATTGAAATATTCATCAGTTAGATTCAAAATTATAGTCATAATAAAATAGAGTCTCTGTAGATTGTTGCAGTATATTTCGTTTCTTAAAAACATTTGTTTAATAATAGATACATTGTTGTAGGAAAAAGTAACTCATTATCATTCCTTTCATGTTTAAGGAACATACTGTTAAACAATTGTCAAATTGACATATCAAATCTTGATAAAAAAAATTGAAAAATAGTCGTTGAAAAGCTAACAAAATTCTTCACAAGTTTTTTTTTACTGTGAAGTGAAATTCTAAATAAAAAAAATACTTTTGTATGCCTACCATTTTTTTTCTCATAAAACAAGCAAAAGTGTAACCTATCTTCATAATTTCACCCATACCCAATTTATAAGAAATAATACCCAATTTAAATCCTATTAAGAAGTGATACCCAATTTATAAAAAATGATACCCAATTTAGATCCTATTAAGAAATGATACCCAATTTATTTGATCAAATAGAATAGAGTGCATATACAAAGAATTATTCAAAACATAAATAAAGATCCTATTAATAAATGATACCTAATTATTTGATCAAATTAACCTTTTTTGACCAAATATATTTTAAAGTGAAAGAACATGTTTTTTTTAACTTTTTATTTCAAAACATTTTAATATAAAAAGTTTCATTTTCAATAAATATTTGGTAAATATTTCATCTTTATTTTTAAAGTTTTTTATTTTAATTTTTTATTTCAAAACATTTTAATGTAAAAAATTTGGTTTTTAATAAATGTTTTATTTTAATTTTTTATTTCAACACACTTTAATGTCAAAATTTCCCTTTCAAAATAAAATTAAGTAAATATTTCATCTTTATTTTTTAAGTTTTTTATTTCAAAACACCTTAATGTCAAAGTTTCCCTTTCAAAAAAATATCTCACAAATTCAATATATAGATTTTTAAAACTTTTTATCTCAAAAATGTTCTCATTTGACAAAATGTTTTACAAAATGAATAATTAAGTTTTACTTAAAACCATTAATATCAAAATTTCAACCTTAATGACAAGATGATTTGACAAAATGTTCTACAAAATGAATATGTTTTTTTTTAAATCATTAATATCAAAATATCTTAATATCTTCTTGTTAAGATTGATTTGACAAAATGTTCTACAAAATGAACAATTAATTCTTTTTAAAACCATAGATTGATTTGACAAAATATTATACAAAATGAACAATTAATTTATTTTTTTTAAACTATTAATATCAAAATATCTTAATGTCAAGATTGATTTGACAAAATGTTTTACAAAATGAACATTTTGTAAAACCATTAATATCAAAATAAGAGATTGATTTGACATAATATTCTACAAAATGAACAAATTTTCTTTGTTTAAATTATTAATATCAAAATACCTCAATATCAAGATTGATTTGACAAAATGTTCTACAAAATGAACAATTAATTTTTTTTTTAAAAACCATTAATATCAAAACAACTTATATCAAGATTAATTTGATAAAATGACAATAAAATGAACAATTTTTTTTTTTTAAACCATTAATATCAAAATACCTTAATACCTTAATGCCAAGATTAATGTAACCAATGTCTTCAAATGCTTTCCAACTATTTCATAGATCTATAAACATAAATATGATAAAAATTAAAATAAATTTATTTAATAAATCAATAAAATAAATTTATAAATTAAATAAATTAATAATTATACAAAATTTTTAAAATAATTTAAAAAATCATATATATATATATATTAATTTTTATATTTTTTAAAATAATCAAATTCAATAAAATTATAAACAACTTTATTTTAAAGTAAAATTATAAAAACTTTATCTCAATGTAAAAAATACGCTTTCGGAATTTGTTTACTTACTAAATTGAATAAAAAATACTCTTTCAGAATTTGTTTACTTACTAAATTGAATCTGTCTATGTACTAACTTTGTTGTTATTGTTATAGTCCAATTGCATAACTTCTATAATCCAAAAACCTCTACACACATTAGAAACCTTTTCCTTTGCGTGGAAAAGCCACCAAGAGGGAAGACCGAGAAAGAGGAGAAAATTCTCCTCAGGCTTATACTCTAATTCAACTACAACGATAGATTAAGAAATTTGAAAAGACTTCATATTCTACAATTAAGAAGTCAAGAATTTCTGCGCAGAGTTATAAATGCTGCAACAGAATGTTTAAACACCTTTGAGTTAGAATGATTTTGCATTTAATGTTTTCTAAGCAATCAGAAGGCATCATAATACAGACTATACTTCTCAATTATAGAGTATGAAATTTTTGTGTAGGCTTAAAAATCATTAAATGAAAAAACATTTTAATTTAAAGGCGTTTAAATATTTTATTACAGTATTTAAGTTTATTTATTTATTTTTGAATTCTTAAATTAAATACCTTAAAAAAAACTTGAAGTTTGACATTAACGATATTAGCTCTCTTTTCTTCTATTAGGAGGTTGCATAGAAGCTTCAAGCTAATGACTATTTGCTTTTTGTTTTGCTTATCCTTCCATATATATCACCTCACCTCACCTCCTTCCCTCCAAGCACTCCTTGTGTAATCACATACCCAAAGCGTTAGATTTGCTCCCATGGCTTTGATCTTCTTATTTTTATTGTTTCTGTTTTTCAGTGGCATTCTCCCACTTGCGCAATGTCAGCCCCGCCAATTTCCAAAATCAAATACCATTTTTGCTTCTTCAAGAGTTAGTCATCCTTCCATGAATATAGTTGATCAGACACAACGGAATGATGTTGTTGATGCATTACTAGCATTTAAGAGGAGGATCGTCAGTGACCCAAGCGGTGTTTTGGCTGGTTGGAATTCAAGCACCAACAGCAATCCTTGCAACTGGAGAGGTGTTTCATGCAGCCATGGACCGACTTCAAGAGTGGAGAAGCTTAATCTCGCAGCGGCCAATCTTACAGGCACTCTGGTTGGAGAGCTTGGCCAACTCAGGTATCTCATCCACCTTAACCTTTCTTCGAATACATTCTCTGGCCCAGTACCTTCTCAGATTGGTAAATTGAGGAATTTGACAGTGCTGGATCTCAGCCGGAACCAGCTGCATGACAACATACCGCTAGAGCTTCTAACTTCATTACAGAAGTTGGCCGTGATGAGGCTTGACGATAATATGCCTAACGGAACAATTCCTTCCCAATTAGGTGAGCTGAGTGAGCTTTTGCATCTAAATTTATCAGCAAATTGGTAGTCTGAAATAATTCCTAT
>ML834321.1:44238-64927 GCA_009831015.1 Picea engelmannii
AGAGATAGAACTTGTACAGAATGCCCCACGCTCAATATTTAACATCAAATTGAGAAATTTGTACACACGAAACTACAACCCGTACTATTTCCAATGCAATTTGTCTCACTTCATTTGGATTCTCTATGAAGAGGTTATGACTGTTTTACCCGGAACACCTGTTTATGAATATCTTCAAGACTAGTCAAAAATCCCATCTTCCATAGAGTGTATCTCCAAAATTATAGTGAATAAAAAGATGGAATTTTTACCAAAGGTACCTAGATATGTCTTCTCAATATCCTCCAAATTTCACCATCTGAGTCGCTCTAGAAACAAAGTTATAGCGAATATAATAAGATGACCTGTAAATAAAATACCTTAGAACACATCACCAAAAGACTTCATCCTCCCTTGAAATTTGGCCTTCTTACTTCCGATTTCCTAAGAAATCCGACTTATATCTCCTTGTTCATTAATAAACTTGTGTGTGTTCAAAAATGAATGTATAATGATATGTATTTATACCCTTTATGTCACTTCCTTTTAACATTAGGGCCAACATGTAGTTTCTACTTCAATTCACATTGTCATCTTCAAAAATTCATTTCTCTTCAATCATGAGGATCCATGTGACGTGTCACATACCACCAGAAGCGGCATGACTTATACCATCAATCCATGGGTGTTTTATCTGCATGTGTAATTTCCTGCATGTTTATTTACTTCAATCAACTGTGGGGTACAAAATCCAATTCCATCCATGGGTGTTGTATCTGCATGTGTAATTTCCTTCATGTCTATCTACTTCGATTAACTATGGGATCCAAAATCCAATGGCTAGGGTTGACATCAATGACAAAAACCAATCATCCAACACCATCAATTTGCGCAATTCTTACAACTCCAGACTCATGGATTTCGACAACTATAAAGGGCCCAAGCCAATTCGTTTATAACTTCATTGGATGATTTTCGTACTTACTTTCATATAACAAACCTTGATTTCCTTGCGAAAACATATTGATCTTAATGTGCCTGTGATGCCAAGATTTCTATCAATCCATCTCCACTATTTGATGAAAATCGCCAAAATTTGGCCTTCATCCAATGCCAACAACTCTACGACCTGTTACGCAACTAACTCATCATCGGTCATGTGAGTGACATGTGCAATATATAAACTTGGAGGGATGACCTTGGCGGGGATAGTTACTTATTTGCCATAAACGAGTTGGAATGAAGTATACTTATGTTTTTTCTTTGGAGTAGTCATGTAAGACCATAATATTGTTGGGACTCTTTCATCCCAATTATCCCTATTTGCACAACATACCTTGGTTAATCCTCACTCCAAGATCTTGTTAAATGCTTCGAATGTACCATTTACTTGTGGAAGATATCAAATACTTTTGTGATTTTGAATGAGGAACTTGTGGGTGAGAGTGGCTATAGTCTCACTGATGAAATGGGAACCCTGATCACTGATCAAACTCTGAGGGAACCCAAACCGAGTGATGATGTTCTCAAAAATAAACCTAGTCGTAGTATCTATATAGCAATCTCATATTGGTTCTTCTTCAACCCAATGGGTAAAAATATTTGGTAGAAGTGATAATATACCTAGCTTTTGAGTGCTTGGCTAATGGATTGATCGATCCTATGAAGTCAACTACCATTTCTCAAATTCTTGAAAATCCCGAACAATATGTAAGGGAAAATCATCCATGTGCAACGGTTTACCAACCCACTGACAAACATTGCATGCCCTAGAATAATCTTTAGCATCTTTGAAAATAGTTGGCCAGTGTAATCCTTCTTGTAGTATATTTTTGGCAGTCAATTTACCTCCAACATGTCCTCCCACAACTACATTGTGTCATTCCTACAAGATCGTTGGTCGCTTGTGATCAATTATACATCTTCAAAGGATGTTTTCCATTCCCAATGTATAAAGATACCATGAAATCAAATGATAGTAAAAAAAACAGAAAACCATATGCTTCTTATGAGTTGTGGAATACCCTTGAAGAATAGTACCAGTAGTGAGAACAAATGCAATATCCAAAAGGTGATTAGGGATAGCATCAATATTAAAAATATTGTCATATCGAAGATGGTCATCTATAGGTCCGCCACTCTCACCTGATTGTAATCAATATAGATGATCAGGCCCAACATTCAATTTTCCTATATTGACAATGAATTCAAAGAAAAACTCCTGAAACAACAACAACCATCTACAAATTATTCCTTCTAACATAAGCTTGTTAACCAGAAATTTCAGGGCAAAATGATCAGTAAAGAATTTGAAATGGCCTCCTAACAAATAATGTATAAACTTTTTCAAAGAATAAACCATTTCCAAACCTTCCCTTTCAGTGGTAGTGTATTTATGTTCAGCTTGAGAAATATTCCTACTAGAAAAGTGGATGGGATGATCCAAGTTTCCTTCACCAGGTTGCGCAAGGATTGCACCCAAAGAAATACTAGAAGCATCAATGTGTACATGAATATCCACATTTCAATTAGGATATATAAGAATAGGGGAAGTACTCAAATTTTATTTGAGGGTATCAAAGTCTTGATCGCACTCTAAATTCCAACTGAAGGCTTCATATTTCTTCAGCAATTTATCCAGTGGGGAAGTTATGCTTGCATAATTTTTGATAAATATACGATAGTATCTAGTGTGTCCCAAATTTGACTGCAACTGTTTAGCAGTCATAGGAGGAGGAATATTCAATATGAAAACAATATTTGTAGGATCAACCGACACCCCTTCCCTGCAAACTACATGTCCTAGTAGATTTCCAAATGATACACAAAATATACACTTCTTCAAGTTTAAGGAAATTTGTAGTTGTCTACAATGATCAAACATCAACCGAAGAAATCCTATGTGTTTCTTCAATAGATTGTACACAGTCCAATCGTTCATATAGACCTCAAGAAATTTATGGATAAATTCATGGAATGCAGCAATGACTATCCAGGAGAAAACAACTGGGGAGTTCTCCAGTCCAAAGGGCATAACATTATAAGAAAAAGAACCTCATTCTCTAGTGAAGGGAGTATTTATCTTATCTTCTTCTACAATTATAAATTGATGATAGCCTGATAATCCATATGTAAAATAATAGGCTTCATTACCTGCCACGTTATCAATAACTTCATCACTAAAGGGAGTAGGAAAAGGGTCATGTACACAAGTTGATTTCAAACTCCTGTAATCCACATAGGATCTTATATCATCAGTACCCTTCTTACTCTATATCACAATAGGACTAATCCACTCAGCCTCATCCACAAGGAAAATCATCTCGGTGGCTAACATTCTATCGATATATTTCTTAATGCTCTCCTTGACTCATGAATTTAGATGGTATGGTCTATGCTTGATAGGCTTAGCATCCATTTTTAATTTGATCCTCATTTCTTCTAAATATCTCGTAATCCCCTTCAATTCTGAAAAACTCTTCTGAAATAGATATTTGTACTCCCCCAACAAAGCATGTATCTTTGCCCTAGTTTTCTCATCATAATAGTCTCCTATGGATGCCATCTTAGGATGCTCCTCAATCCCTATATTTACTTTCCACAACCTTAGAGGTTTAGTATATGATTTATTGACATCATTGGAGATAGTGTCTTTAACTATTCTTGTTCCTGGAGATTCCTTAAATGTTAAATGTCTAAGTTCCTCTAGGTCTTCAGAATCCTCTGGATCTTTATCAACTTTACTACAACACATAAATAATCTTGCATGGGATGGATGAAAACTATAGTGAAGAAAATGTTCATGCTTAGAGCATATTGTAAGTGAACATTTAGGCTTAACTTTAGAATAAACAACATCTTCTTGATTTGTTTGAGCATAAGTACGATTTCAGGAGTCTTACCAGAGAATGAGAAATCTTGGTGGAATTGATTCTGAAGTCTCTTGCAACATATTGTTTGTATTCTTCTTTCCTCATGCATCTACCAGGATTTGGGAATTGTTCCCAGATAATGAAATAAGTGATGCGTCCACAGATAGGAAGGGATTTATGCATCTTTCCACACTTGTAGACAATGCTCAATGTGTGCAACTAGGTTAGCCTAACCATCATAGTAGATGACTCTTTTTCTCTCAATCTTGTCCTAGTTTTGGTATATGTATTAGTGGAAGGAATCAATGTTGTATAGAAAAATTAAATTCATCCCATGTGGACATATTTTCTTTGTGAGTATCCCACCACCTGGCTGAATAAGACTTCAAGGATAGGTTGAATGTTGATATTATATGTTTTGTTGCAAACATACCCTCCATGTCAATGAGAAATCTATGTACATCCAAGGTACCATCATATATCAGACACTCCTTGATCTTCATTCCAATCCACCATACTACTCGAATAGTTGTGAATCACCTTGAAACGTTCTCATACATGCCTTGTTGTTAGTTGTCAAAATCGGCTTTAGAGTTGTCATCCACAAAATAAATACTTTTCCAAGTTATGGATCCATCTGTAGTGGGATTAATTTAATTTGGAATGACATAATTGTTGGACACACCTACCGCACTTAGAGGGGGGGTGAATGAGTGTGGGGCTGTTTTTCCCAAAACTTCCCTCTTGCACAAAACTCATCAATTAGCATTCAACATTTATTCATTACCCATTGCTATCATTTACAACCAGTTACATGTAGGCACATATAAACAACATATATCAGCAATATATCATCAACAAGTCACCATCACAATGGACACAAAGAACACAAGATGTATGTACAATTTTCCTTTTATTACAGACTACAATCCTTGGGTTTACCAGCAACAACTGAATAGAGTACAACTCTACAAGAGCACCAGATCTATATGCAAGACTCATCTTACACCCTCAGCATCAACTAAGATGAGGCAACAATCCTCAACATATATCAATCTGTCAACAAGTATGCGACCTGTCAGTAGTGCAGCACACGTGTGAACGCACTCTGGCTCACTACAACCCATGTGTGAATGCGTCCAGTGTATAATGCAACAAGCATCTGCTCTTGAGCACTTAGGGTTTTGTTTTGCTTCAAATGCTTAGATCCTCTGCAACTTGCAATGACTTTCTCTTCTATCTTCCACTGTCCAAACTAACCCACAACCAATCACAATACATCCAAGCTCTCCAATAGCTTGCTCAATATGAATGCTATCTCAATCATGTATAAACAACAAGTATACCATAGCAATCATGTCACTACTGAATCATAAGAGTGTTTCTCACTCCATCCATCAAATCAACCAAATTGAGCCACTTCATAGAAGCCATACCAAGAATGCCCTAAGAATTCACAACATATCAAACAATAGCATCTATCAAGACAATAATGTAACCATACCAATGACATAGTGATAGATCTGAGGCCATAGAATGCAGATCTGGAACCTGCCTCATCATCCAAGAGCTTGGCACTAGCTCAAACACAAATATCCATGAGGTTATTCAGTCCACGCTCCCTGTACATAGTTAGCCCGTGTGTACACTCACCCTATACACAACCAGCCCGCGTGTACACGCACCCTATACACAAATAACCTGCGTGGGCATCAGAAAATAGGGTTTTCTGTGACTCCGAGACTTTTGCCGTCAAGATCTCCGACGTTGTCGAAACTTTGATGCATCCATGAGATCCTCCTCTCGCTCTCTTCCTTCAATCATGCTCAAGAGATCCACACCAATAAGATTCTCTCACAAGAAGCTCTCCATCAATACTCCAAAAAGATATTACCAAGAAGATCTCCATTGATCCACAAAAGGGATTCTTACCAAATGTACATTTTATAAGAGATCCTAGCTTCTTATTTATACTTTCATCTTTTAGGTCACTTAACCCATTTTTAGGTTACTTAACCCATTTCTAGGTCACTTAACCTTTTTTCCTTATTTTAGGGTTAACCACTTTCCATGAATAGAAAGTTCTCCAATACTTTATCATTTAAATATTCCTTCTTGATTTTGTCACTTCATTTTATCATTTAAATAATCTTTCTTGATTTTGTTACTTTACTTTATCATTTAAATAATGATTTCTTATTTTCAAGCACTTTTACTTCTTTGACCTTTTGGGGCTTCAAGCCATCATATAGGGGTCCTTCAACTTCTTAGAGCCATAACTCTCAAACCGTGATGAGTTATGTGACATTCCACATACCACCGGAAATGGCATGTCAAGCACTATCCATCTAGGATAGTTTCACCAACAACTTCATTGATCTTCATCTCATTATTCCACATACAAGCATAGGTCCTCCAACCATTCTTCTAGGATAACTTATTCCATAAAGCATCTTCCCGTGAGGGCTTTAACCATAAGGGGACCACTTTGGAGTTCATCCATTTGTGCACCTTATCAACCATGATAAGACACTAATGATTCATCTTTGCATCGATTGGTTTCCACTTGGACATATATCATTCTCATCAAGGGTATCATATCAATCAATTACTTGATATCAATCAATGACATCAATCAAACCAAACTATTTACATATGATCCAACAATCTCCCAAATAATCAAACCATTGCAATCAAAGACAAACCATTGGCATCAATGACAACATGATCCAACAATAATTTCTCGATGAGATCATCCAAATATCTACATTGGTTGGGAATGTGAGCAGGTGACCCACAAAATTCACAATATAATGTATTCGAAATAGGGGAATACTTTTGTAGAATAGGCCAGTGCCTCGGAGAGTGCTCATGACTTCTATAGATCTCATAATACTCCTTGGTTTGGCTGCCTTGATGATTTAGAAAATCATGGTATTGGAAAAGGTCATGAAATGGCATTGTAGCAACAAATTGCACAACCCCTCCTAATGGTTATCCTATTGGAGGCTCCATCAAGTGAGGAGGGGGTATTGCACCCCTCAATATGGACATTTAGTTGTTGTATTACATTCGATATAATATCTAGTACACCAAACTTATGGTCAACCTACTCTGGGAAGGGTTAAATCTTGGATATTTTAAGTGAACGTGGTGATCTATCCTTACAGTTGCACAATATTATTATCTTCACGTGGTCTCATTACCCACAAGATTCCAGGATAGCCTTCCTTAGTCTCAATATTCATGGTGTGTTCCAACCTCCCAAAGTATCTATCATTTGTTTAGTCAATGGGATTTGAGTTAACAATAACAACCCCTGAATAAACCATTCTCTCTAATGATCCTCATGAATAGGGTTTTCTAATTTCCCTATTTCATCCTTAAATCTTTGGTTATATTCCCAAGCAAACTCACCATCTCTTTTTTTATCCCTCGCAACTTGGAAAGAGAATATTGCTCTGAATGAGGTAACCAAAATTCCGCTATAAAATTTTTCTTCACCTGGGTTAAAGAGAAAGGATGACCTTAAGTATTCCCTAACTTAACATATTTCATGTACCATTTTAGAGCTCGACCCCTCAAACTAGTCTGGAACTCAACCAATTTGTTTGTCTCTAGAGTTCCGCAAGACCACTAGATGGCTTCACAAAGAACCCAATGTTTCTCAATATCCTCATCCCCTTTACCCAAAAAATCCGGGTATCGAGTAAGAGACCCTACATGTTGATGCACCATATATGGACTTGGAGATATTATTAAAATGAACCTCAAGGGTCCTGATTGTGATATAACTAAAACAATTTCCACATTGTTATTACTACTACTACTTCTAATTACTAGACTAGAAGGGTTAGAAATGATATAAAATACAAAAAATATTGATTAAAGAGATTCCCAAATGTGCATATGGCACTAGGGAAATAGGTGACTCCAGGATGGATTCTTTACCTATCAATTAGAGTTATTTAATCAGGGGGGTTTCATTTTCTTGCAATGTTTTGTCTATCTCATGATGTAGTATGAAATTCTTTTGCATTGTGGGTTTTGATTATGCCACAACTCCCTTTGAGGTATCAGATGAGTATTCTTCTTCAGTGGTGGCATATATATTTACTTCTTCATATGTATCTCCTAAGGTTCCATTCTCATGTTTGCCTCCTACACAAAACTTCTCCTTCAACCACTGGTTATCTAGCCTTCAACGCCTTTACAACTCTAGGTACTTTTGTAACTCTTTTCTTTGACCACCATCACAATAAATCTCCTTCAATGATTTATTAGGTTTATTCATTACCTTTATCATATGTTTCTTCCACCTCTTTCCACCAGCGTCGTCCCACCTCATAGCTTTTTCCTTTCTTGTATTCTTCCCTCATCATCCCCCCATCTCCAAAAAATCCTTCTTTATCGACTCATGACCATCCTGTGAACGACCCTCCCCTCGAGCGCAGGGGTTTACATTTCCATATCAATTAAAAGAAAAGGTATCACTCCTTATTCTACTAGAAAAATCTTGATCCAAAGAGATATTTCCCACAACAATCTTCTTTTTTCTTCTTCTTGGAATACAAATTCTACTTTTGAAAAATACTTGTGGTTATCTATAGAAAATTCAATAATATAACCTTGTAGGGTAGTCATCACCCAAAAATCCATAGCATGAGAGATATGATGATCTAAGCAATGAAGAGACACTAAAACCTTAGTATTCTAGTTATATTTTCTTTTGAATCGATCTTTGTATTATGGTTCTTCTTGATGTTTTTCTAGCCACTGAAATACCTCTTCAAGAAATATTATCCAAAAGATCTCATATTGGTCACTCACAGTCTCTGAATAGAAGACAACACTCTTCACAACCCTAAATATTTTTTGTTGTAGCTTGACTTCTTATTGTATGAACTCATTGCACCTTCTTTCCCACTAATTTTCAATATCATATTTTAAGATCTAATGAGGCATCCTCTAAAAACTCAATTTAAAAGCTCGAGTCCTGGAAACAGAACCATTTGTTGGTGCAAAATCAAGACTAGGTTTCTCGAAGGTTACCAACAAATGGGTACCGATATAGTCAAGGAGAATTAGCATATTAAACCTTCTGCAAGGGAAGTAAGTTTTACCTAAAGCTCAGTCGAGACGTGTATGATGAAGTGAGTCAAAGAGAATGCATAATTGGACTTGACATTACAATGTTTAGATTCATACATTAATATGCAAAGATATTCACATACAATAACTGAACGCTAAATACATATGACAAAAGGAATTGTGCAGCATAGAAACCATAGATCCATATACATTGTACTAAAATTTTAGGGCCCCAACAATCCTTTATATTATCATTGTCTCAAAATTGTCATACACAAAGTAAATATTTCATACAATATCTTATGCAATAAAATCTATTCCCAGATACCCATTATAGAATCTACCCTACTACACAAGCATAGTAACTCCCACAACTCCTTAAAATAGCTTATTGAGATTAACTCAATAACATCAATGATAATAGTAACCCCTCTAACCTTTGTAACCCTTTTCCCATTATGTTTGTTATTACTTTAACTACTCTGATCTTAGTTTAATGTTATAAGTTGACCTAGTTTCATATTTGAACAAGATTCCAACAAAATCCCTCTAAAACTACTATCCCCCCTGGTAAACCAGAAGGCAACGCAGTACACAGGGTGCATTGCATAGTCTCACATGAAATAGTTCTATGGGTGGCTATAATACTCAGATGCTTGCATCCTGGGAATGAGTGGGGATGTGTGATTGTACCCCATGATATTGATTTATTTAGTCTAACATTCAACTTATCTTCTGTCACTCATACTCATGCATGTGAAATATCAGATCTAACTAATTCCTTCATTCATTTATCTAACATCTAATCATTAACAACAAAGGAGATGCATAAAATTGATTCACATAATGCATTTTCTACTATGGTTCACCTCCTCCTGGGCTACGCCCACAAAATATTTGGCTCTGAAGCTCTTTTATTATGTCTCTGCAATATATCACATCATGCACACTTACAGTCTTTAATATTACAATCTCAAAAGGATTCTCGATCCCTGTGAGGCTGACTAAGTCACACCAGGATCCTTAGCCTGCGATCTAACCCTCATGACCAAGTTTCTCAACTCTCCTCTAGCTCACCAGATTACAAAATGTTGCAGCTCTTACAAGATTTTTACAACCTCTAAACTCTCTCGGTCTCTAACCTCCTCCTTCTTTTCCCTAGGCCTCCTTAGTACTACTTATGCATATTCTTGGCTTATCGGTCATTACAATATCTTACAAAAACCATAACCCTAATGTGGTTAGGTTTCCCTTGCATGCACACCTTGCACATGTTTGTTTTCCTTCCAACTGTCTTTTTCCCACTTCGTTTTTCTCTCTCCAAAAATAGCCTTTTCCCCAAAATGGGTCTGCGCCCAACATGCCCACAACACTGACATGTGGCTCGTCCCGAGCCACCTAGTCTTTGCATGCTCCCTTAGCAACTCATGCCAGAGTGTGGAACTTGTCTGCAAGTTCCCTTGCTCGTATTTGAGCCTACACAGCCTTCTCTATGAGTGTGTCTAATACTTGCATTGTGATCTCCTCCCGGATCATTTATACACACTTTTCTTGTGTCTACACCATGTTCTTCTTTGCCTCCTCTAACTGCCCAATAGTCTCCATGGATAGCTCTTAGAGAGGTTCCATTTGGGCTTGTTGGTCCTTCTTCTACATCTACATATCTATTATCTCTGCTTGCATCTTCTTCATGTCTTGTACTCCTTTAAGATGCTCGATGATATTCATTGTTTTTTTCCTCTGCTTGAGGTCCTAGATGGATGCGTTTATCTTTCCTTCTTTTTGGTCTTAGTGATGGACCTGTTCATATTCCTCTAGTGTTATCCATATCTGTATTGTCCTATCAAACAAGTCCACAACTTCGCTGACTTGTCTTTCCATTTCTTCCATCTTCCCTACAACTTCTTTCCTCCTTTGTTCATTCACCTCTGGGGGAGTCGTAGGAATGAGTTGTTCCCTAAGGTTTTCAATCTCCTACCAGTATTCATCAATTTTTTCCACAATGTGATCAATATTATGTGTTGTGGTGGGCTCTACTATTTGCGCGCTATTTGGGATTTTTTCATAGGCTGTAGTCACTCCTTGCTCGAGCCTGTCCACACGATCTTTTTGTTCTCCTTTCTCCATGGTTAGCTGGTCGCACATAATTTTCATCATTTTCGTGACTCCTCTGCTCACTTCTAGTTTGGTGACATCTGTGAAGGCCCTCGACTGCACTTCCTGCATGAAACTCACTTGTAGCACATAGAGAGCCTCCACGAGTATCTGTGCTAATACTATGTTCATATCTTTGAAATCTTGCAGTATTGTCTGCGTTGTTTCATGAAAGATCTACATCATCTTAGGTGTGATGGTAAATGTGTTGTTTCCCTGGGTGAAAAACTGCATTGTGTCCTCATCATGCTTCTATGCAGGTGGCCTCAGTACTGCATTTTGTTGTTGCATGGTGGCCTGAGATTCTGTGTGGTCCCTTAGTTGTTGTATGTGCACATCGAATTATATCATCTTGGCCATGATCTGCTCTCTATGTGCCTCTGTTGTTTTGATCGCTTGGTCACTTCTGTCTTGGACCTTGTTCACGATGAGATCTGCATCATCCCAAGTGAGGGTGATGCTTGGGTCCTCTGCATCATACTTGTTTTTGTCATGCGCATTTGTTCCTTACACGATCTCCTTTGTGAACTATGAGGTTTTTGCCCCACTGGCTGTGCCTTGGACTGCTTCCTACTGATCTTGTGTTGGTTTCTTTGTCGCAGCTTGCGGATGGCTTCTTGTTCATGTTGTTGTGGGAGTTTTCCTTGGTTTCCTCAGGATTGTGCTCCCATTTGGAATTGTCTGTGTTGTTTTTTTCCGAGTAGCATTAGTCGGACTCCCTGTTCGTGGTGACGATCGTGCTTCAATTGTGTCTTTAGGTTTAGTAGGCTGCATCTAACCTATCTTGGTTGTGGTTTGGTTATTGGTTTTTGCCACTGTTTAGGCCAATATTTGATGACCCACTACACCTCCTCCCTAGTCACATAGTATTGCATATTCAACCATGATTGTTTGGGATCCCTCGCAGATTAGATCCATGTATGGTGTCGGGATGCCTTGAAATTCGCAATCCCCTCGTTTTCTTGTGCAAATTTACTCAGGATGTGCCATCTATTAGCAATGCATTGTTGAATATCTTCCAGTAGCATGGAAAATGTCGCATTATTTTCTTGTTGTGTTTTGTTGTCCTTCTCTTTCTAGAGGGACTCATACCTGGTTGCGTAACACTTCCCCGTCCTAGTGATGAAGGAGGTGTACTTGGGATCCTGCCACCCTGCAAGAGTGATCAATATCATAATCCAAGAGCAATGGAACTCAGTTCCATTATCCTTCACGTTGTGGTAGTCCAGTAAGAATTGGTTCAACAAGTATTGTGCCCAGCTAAACATCATTCTTTTTGCACACTGCACCGCTACTGTGATTACACCTGTAGGAGCTTCCTCTCGGTGGCACTTCATTAGCATTTTGCACACGAGTAGTTTCCTGCGAACCTCGTCATATCAACACTAATTTATTTTATTACAAGTCCTCTACTACCCCACGTCATGTCGAACTGTGCCTTCACCTGCTCTGCCAGTTCCTTTTCGCGTGACTTGTTTTCCAAAAAATCTTCTGGCTACGCACCGACTGTGGGAAATTCGGTAATATTGGAAATGAGTTCCATGTCTATCTATATGAGCCTTTCCATCTAGAGTATGTCGCTATGGACCTGGGCCACTAATTGTTTGACGCACAGGCCGGTATTTTTTCCCCGCTCAAAGTGTGGAATATCTAGCAAATTCATGATGTCAGAGTTGTATAGCCTCGTTATACATTGTGCAGGCTCTAATATTGGCCTTTTGAGGGGTCCAGCCTCAGCTGTGTTGAATAGATAGAATTGCTCATCCAACTCCAGGAATGTTTCTATGTCACACACGTCATGGTTGGCATAGCGCAACTTGGGCACTTTCTCCAACATGTCCTCGATAGTGGGGACTACATCTGGGATGAAGGGTAGAGAAGTATCTAGGCTCTTGGGGGTCTTTCTCTTCTGTCGCATTGTGAATGTGCCCAATTCAACAACTTTTGCGCCCTCCTTGTCCCTCAGTGACTCGGGTCAGTCTGTTATATCCTCGACCTAGACTTCTTCTTGTGATTGGGATGATCTTGGTTCCTCTGTGTTGGTCAATCTTATCAACTCCTCTAGGTTAGGGTTTGAAACTTCATTTTTGGCTACGAACCTTTGCCCTACCTCTCCTCTCTGTGTTGTGGGGAGTTCTTCCTCCACCCCCATTGGGCGACTCGACTCTGGCTGTGAAATGGTCACATCCTCGAGCTCGATGATGGGTTCAGGTTGTATCCTTTCCTTACACCTTTGACCTTGTCGGGTGACCCTTATAAACTGGCATGATGACTGCAGCTTTGGTGGAGCCATATTTAGTGACTATCATAAACTTGGCTGACTATGGTGATGATTTCAAAATTAGTGCATGAATTCTTCTAATCTCTCTAAGCTCAAAATTCGCTAAGTTTTGAATAATTTTTCCTTTTCCTCCCTTTATAGAACTTTTCGCGGTCATTTTTCACTTTTCACGTACATTCATGCCAACTTTCATTTTGACTATGCGTTGTATTCTGATATCTGGCACAGTAATTCTTGTGCACAACCTTTTGTATTTTTGTATTTACTTTTCTTTTTTTTTCTCTTTTTATTTGGTTTTGTCATTTTTTTGTCTAGTATCTACTATAGTACATTATATACATACTTGCCTTACTGCACTGTACTTTCTAAGTACTAGGAGGTCGATTGTCCCTATACAACTACAATTGACTCCTAATGATCATTCCTCTGAGTTATATACCTCCCAAATATTTCAACTATACATCTCCCCCATTTGTAACAGTCTTTCACTTCATATGGTCCCAACCAATGTATTCAGAATTTTCCTGGGTGCTGAAGAAATTTACTATCATACACCAAGACTAGGCCTCCTTCCTTGAAACTCTTCCTTTTAGCATGTCTTTCATGCCAATCTTTGTCCCTTTCTTTCTGCACTTCTTGGTGAAATCCTGCTAGAGTCCTATCTTATTCCATCAACATCAATTGACTTGGCCTTTCTTGTACTGCGCCTCGTTAGGTCATGTTAGTGATTGTTGTTACGCACAGAATAGGTACCAAAAATTCTAAAGGCACCACTACTTCTTGTCCATACACCAACCTGAATGGTGTCTTCCCTGTCAAAATTTTGCATGTAGTCCTGTATGCCCATAATATTGATGGTATCTTCAAGTCCCAATCATCCATGTTGACATTGCAGATCTTTGTTAGTGCATTCTCTAGGATCTTATTAAAGGCTTCCACTATTCTATTTGCTTTAAGGTTATATGGTGTACTCTTTTGATGACAGAATTCAAACTCTTCAGTCATATCCTTGATGGTACTATTGATGAATTGAGTGCCTTGGTCACTCATCAAAATACTTTGGCATCCAAATATAGTGATCACTTGCTCAAGCAAGAAGTGTGCTACTGTCTCTGTGCTGTAATATTTGACTGGGGTTTCTTCTTCCCATATTGTTAAATATTCTATCACAGTAATAATATACCTTACTCTTGACCTCTTTGATGGTCCCAAAAAGTCTATTAGACTATTTCCCATTTGTCGAATACCTACAAGTTTACTTGTGGTCTTAGGGGCATCTCATCCTGGCCATTAGGCTTACCAACCCTCTAACATACATCAAAACTCTAGAAGTAGTCCTTTGCATCTTTGTGAATGGTCGGCCACCATAGTCCTATGCACAATACCTTCTGGGTGGTATCTTTTCCTTCATAATGTCCTCCAGTTATTCCCTCAAGGGCCTCTTCTAGAATCCTAGGCCTCTCATGTTCTAGTACACATCTTCTCAAAATGCAGTATGCACCCATCTTATATAAGTGTCCTACAATCAATTGATAGTCTATATCTCTGACTACCAGATTTTTCTTCTACGTAGTGTTGAATTCTTGTGGTGTGGTCCCTATACTCAATTATTGAATGATGTCAGCAAAATATTCATCATCTACTTGGAATGACAATAAATTTGCATCAGGGAAGTTGTCCTCTAGATTCATAGGTTCCTCTCCATTGGTGATCCTTGACAAGTTACCAGGTCCTGCATTCAACTTCCCTAGTTTGACTATCAATTAAAAGCCAAATTCTTGGAACAAAAGTAACCATCTACAAATTCTCCCCCCCCCAACATTGGCTTATTGAAAAGGTATTTGAGAGCTGAATTATCTGTAAACATCTTGAAGTGTTTTCCCAGTAAGTAATGTCTGAACTTATGAAGTGCATATACCATAGCTAGGCCTTCTCTTAATGTAGTATTGAAATTCTTCTCTGACTCTAACAGTTTTTTTATATCAAATACTATAGGATGGTCCAATTACCCTATTCCTGGCTACACCATAATAGCTGCAAGTGCTATGGTTGATAATCTACATGCACATGAAATGTCTTTTCCCAATCTGGGAATACTAGTATAGGTGTTGTGACCATTTTTTCTTTTAGGGTGTCCAAACCTCGTTGACAGTCCTCATTCCACTTAAATATGATATCTTTCTTGAGTATTTTCTCCATCAACGCAATGATCTGTGCATACCCTCTTATGAATTTCCTATAGTATCATGTATTTCCCAATGTTGCTCTCAACTACTGCACTATTTTTTGTGGTGGTAAGCTAACAATGATTGTAATATTTGCAAGATCCACTATTAGACCCTATTTGCATACTATATGACCCAATAAAATTCTGAAAGGTGTCCCAAATATGAATTTCTTAATGTTTAGGTATATTTGACATTGCCTGCATATTTCCAACATTAGTATTAACACCTCTACATGATATTTCAATAGGCTATAGACTGTCCAATCATCCAGGTACACTTCTAAAAACTAGTGGATGAATTCTTTGAGTGCAGCTATGATTACTTTGGAAAGTATTGTTGGTGCATTCTTCAGTCCAAAAGGCATGAGTGTGTATTGATAGGATCCCCATTTCATGGAAACGGTAGTCTTATACCTGTCTTATGGGGCTATTTTGATTTGGTGGTATCCTGAGAATCCATCTGTGAATGAGTATGCTTCCTAGACTCCTACATTCTCTAATACCTCATATGTGAAAGGGGTGGGAAAAGGGTCATGTAGGCAAGCGTCATTAAAATTCCTTAGATTGACACATATCCTTATACCTCCTTGCTTCTTCTCCTGAACTACCATAGGGCTTATCCATTATGATTCTTCTACTAGTTCTATGATTCCATCTTCTAGCATTCTGTCAATTTTTTCTTTTACTTTATGTTTGTATATTGGGTTTAATCTATAGGGTCTCTGCCTGATAGGTCTTGCCTCAGGTTTGAGAGGTATCTTCATCTCACCTAGCTCTCCTACTATGCCTTTCATTTCTTTGAACGGTGTTGAGAATAGATCAGTGTACTTGCAATGTCAGATAAGGTGTTGTGCCATCCACTATTTCTATTACTTTGAAATCGACTTTAGTGTGCAATTCATCCAGATCTACTGTCACACCCTTTATCCTTCCAATTGGCAGAACCTTGTGTTGATTTGCTAGTTTCAGCTGAACAGGTGAATATCCTAAATCTAGTATAATGTCCACCATACTGAAATATCCAATGTTGGCATTTAGTCTGAGTTCCTTGCTTGTCCTCCTTGTATGAAGGTGATTGACTGTTTTCTGTTCTAATTTCTCCTCTACCTCTTTGCTACATCTTTCTAACATATTTTGTAACACTTTAAAAGATGATGGATTATTTAGTAGTTTAACATATGATTGCAGAAAGTCCTTTATGGTACTTACTTGTCCTAGATGTTGTGCTTCATTAGTGTGATCTAGCGATGAAGGCATGTTGTATGTTGGTACGTCCTGAGAATGTTGTGCAGTTGATGTAGATGCAATGTCTGGCTTCAAGAATTCTTTTCTAGCTTGCTTGAATATCCCCTTTTCATTATGCGCATCAAATTTCTTATGTGGTTCGACATTCTTCTTCACCCATTGGTGTTGTGCTGGATCTTGTTTTACTACATCATTTCTTTTCTTAGCTCCTCAATGCGTAACTATGTTGATATTTCTTCCATCATCCCTCGCTTCTGCAAAAATCCACTGAAAATTATGATTTTTTTTATTTCTCTTTTACTTGATCTTTCCCAATGGTGTCAGTTAGTCTTATGTGTCATGGTCGGATGCGCGATAGTACATACATGTCATAGGTGGAAGTGGAAATTCTCTTGCATAATGCCCTAGTTTTTTACAGTTATGGCATACCATCGGTCCTCTACCTCTTCCAAAGCTTCCTCTACCTCGTCCTCCACCTCTGTAGCCAGCTTGATCTCCTCACGGTGTGTTGTACCAGGAAGCTTGGTTATACTGCATGGGATAATATTGTGGCTGTGCGGTATTGTAATGTGGCTGCATAGTGTTATATTGTTGTGGCACAATTTTATATGGGGTTGGTACTTGGTTAAACTGTGGTGCATCTTTCCCTATCATCATATATGCCTGCACCCTATAGGTGTCTGATGTTCTTTCCATCATCCTATAGTTTTTTCATCATGGCCTACTGACTTGTAAAAGTTGCAATATGAACTCTTAGGCATCGTCTCGTATTTTTGTATTATTGGAAAGTGATATGGATCATACCCCTATGTCTTACAGATTTCACACCATAGTCCTCATGATGGCAAAGGGTTTGGAAACCCTATTTCCATGTATTGTGTGAATGTGGGGCATTCATTCTTGTGGTGTCCTTCTGTCCTACATGTGGTACACCAAACAAGTTCTCTTTCGTCCTTACTCATGTTCTGGTTTAATTGAAATGTTAGATTCTTCAGGTCTTCCTTGAGCGCCTCTATTGTTGGATATGTCTTCTGATATTAGTTCTCTTCCATTTGTATGGTTTCCTGTAGAGCCTCTTCTTGGGTTTGAAACTTATGTTGTCTCAAGGGGTATTTAGTTGTTTGATGCCATTATCATTACACCTTTGTTATATAGTAACATATTAATGGAAGTATATATAAATATGATATAACTACCTTGAGGTCCCTTCAGGAACTCTTTATCTACTGCTTTGTAAGACTTCGCAGTATCTACTGCAAATTCTATGATAAATCCTGCAACAATGTTGTCTAGCCAGAAATCTACTAGGCCCGTAAATTTATTGTCAACTTATTGTAACTATGTGATCTCCACATGATTCCATTCTAGCTATTTGATCTAATTTGTAAGGTGGTTTTATTTCAAACTCAATATCCACTCCTGCAACACATGTGGGAAATCACAGAAAAATACTTCATGCAAGTCATTGAATATGTACTTGTCCAAAAATTTGTGTGGTGTTAACTTTGGGTTTTTGTTATCTTTATGCGCAAACTCCAACTCCTTTGTTTTCAACCAGCTCTCGATCTCTGCCTTCGTATGGTTACATAGTCTTAACATCCCCTTTTATATTCTCATTCTTTTAACGTTTTGTCGCCAGATCTGACATTCTTTTTACTCTTCTTCAGTAGATCTCATTCACTCAATCCCATTATGTTCCAAACAGAAAAAGAACCATTTTTTGTTTATTACTTTATCTACTCTGATCTTAATTTAATGTTATAAGTTGAACCAGGCTCATATTTGAACAAGCTTCCAACAAAATCCCTCTAAAACTATCGCCCCCCCTGGTAAACCAGAAGGCAACACAATACACAGGGTGCACTACGTAGTCACCCGAGATAGTTCTATGGGTGGCTACAATACTCATATGCTTGCAACCTGGGAATGAGTGGGGATATGTGATTGTACCCTGTGATCTTCATTTATTTAGTCTAACATTCAAATTATCTTGATTAATCTATCACTCTTACTCATGCATGTGAAATATCAGATCTAACTAATTCCTGCATTCATTTATCTAACATCTAATCATTAACAACAAAGGAGATGAATAACATTTGTTCACATAATGCATGATCTATTGTGGTTCACCCCCTCTTGGGCTACGTCCACAAAATATTTGGCTCTTCAGATATTTTATTATGTCTCTGCAATATATCACATCACACGCACTTACAATATTTGATCTTACAATCTCAACAGGCTTCCTGATCCATGTGAGGCTGACTAGGTCACACTAGGCTCCTCAGCATGCGATCTAACCCTCGAGACCAAGTTGCTTGACTCTCCCCTAGCTCACTAGCTTACAAAATGTTGCAGCTCTTACAAGATTTTTACAACCTCTAAACTCTCCTAGTCTCTAACATCCTCCTCTTTTTCCCTAGACCTCATTGGTACTACTTATGCATATTATTGTCTTATCGGCCATTACAATATCTTACAAAAACCCTAACCTTAATGTAGTAAGGTTTCCCTTTCATGCGCTCCCTACATGCTTCCCTCACACGTGTTGCTTTTCCTTCTAGTTTTATTTTTCCCACTTCGTGTTTTTCTCTCCAAAAATAGCCTTTTCCCCAAAATGGGCCTGCGCCCAACACATTACATAGCTCCATATTTATCTTTTTCCCTAGGGCACTTCTTGAAATGTTGATTCTATTGTCTTTTCAGATTTTTCCTTGCATGGGATCAAACCTCTTGGCTCTTTCTACTACTTGTCTAGTTGGCACATGATGTTTTTGGTTTTTTTCACTATTGTTACACTTTTCAGTTAGCTTCCTTCTCATATAACTATTTTCCACCACTTCAATTATTTACCTAACCTACTGCATTTTCTGCAAAACTTTGGCATTTCCCAAAATCAGACATTCCTAAAAAATGGAGGGCCCAGAAGGACATAGTTATACAAACAAACACTACACAACTCCTCCCATAGACTCACAAGTACCATTAACAGGGATATTGATTTGAATTGATTCTATTGGCTCACACCCATGGGAATGAAACTGTTTATTAAAAATTTATACCATCCATGCATATACATCAACGTGACCCACATAGTCGTGAACATTACAGTGACAACATGCACGTGTGTGCGCCTATGGAAAATACAAATAATCCTAATCCATAAGCTTCCAAAAACCTGTGAGCCCACACGCTGCATGAATTTCCTCATGGGCCCCACCATAGAAGACCCCATGCTTCGTGGTACTTAAAGGTGCATACTTATTCATCATAAATTTGACCATACCTCAGAGACCTATTTCACCTTTCCATCACAAATTGACAAACCTAAATCACCATGAAATCCTCAGAAGTTTGCATTCCGAGCGAAAACCATTTGAGAATGTATTTTCGAAGAGTCATTGGCGATCCCACATACTGCATGCCTAGTCCAATTCAGAATTGTAGGTAATCACTCGCAGGATTTTCCTTCTTAAAACATTAACACCTAAAATCATGTAGTGTCGAAACCTCGTGGTCCATGAATTTTCCTATTGAATCCCTCACGCATAATCCATAGTTTCTTATCCATCAACATGCTCACATTCTTGCAAAGTCACTAACACAAATATACGTCGCCAACCTGCATAATAATGAAAAATGACAAGACTTATCCTATATGTGTATCACCCAACCTGACCTCTCACACACACAACATCGTTGTGTAATAGAAAAATTAGAGTAAAGTACAAGGAATTTCAGATAGGCAAAGGACATATTTAGATCGAATTGATTATTTTTGTAGGACAACTAATAATTTATTTGGATTTTCAGGTATCAAAATACTAATGGAACTAG
>ML834321.1:65027-79872 GCA_009831015.1 Picea engelmannii
TTTTGTTGTTGCATGGTGGCCTGAGATTCTGTGTGGTCCCTTAGTTGTTGTATGTGCACATCGAATTATATCATCTTGGCCATGATCTGCTCTCTATGTGCCTCTGTTGTTTTGATCGCTTGGTCACTTCTGTCTTGGACCTTGTTCACGATGAGATCTGCATCATCCCAAGTGAGGGTGATGCTTGGGTCCTCTGCATCATACTTGTTTTTGTCATGCGCATTTGTTCCTTACACGATCTCCTTTGTGAACTATGAGGTTTTTGCCCCACTGGCTGTGCCTTGGACTGCTTCCTACTGATCTTGTGTTGGTTTCTTTGTCGCAGCTTGCGGATGGCTTCTTGTTCATGTTGTTGTGGGAGTTTTCCTTGGTTTCCTCAGGATTGTGCTCCCATTTGGAATTGTCTGTGTTGTTTTTTTCCGAGTAGCATTAGTCGGACTCCCTGTTCGTGGTGACGATCGTGCTTCAATTGTGTCTTTAGGTTTAGTAGGCTGCATCTAACCTATCTTGGTTGTGGTTTGGTTATTGGTTTTTGCCACTGTTTAGGCCAATATTTGATGACCCACTACACCTCCTCCCTAGTCACATAGTATTGCATATTCAACCATGATTGTTTGGGATCCCTCGCAGATTAGATCCATGTATGGTGTCGGGATGCCTTGAAATTCGCAATCCCCTCGTTTTCTTGTGCAAATTTACTCAGGATGTGCCATCTATTAGCAATGCATTGTTGAATATCTTCCAGTAGCATGGAAAATGTCGCATTATTTTCTTGTTGTGTTTTGTTGTCCTTCTCTTTCTAGAGGGACTCATACCTGGTTGCGTAACACTTCCCCGTCCTAGTGATGAAGGAGGTGTACTTGGGATCCTGCCACCCTGCAAGAGTGATCAATATCATAATCCAAGAGCAATGGAACTCAGTTCCATTATCCTTCACGTTGTGGTAGTCCAGTAAGAATTGGTTCAACAAGTATTGTGCCCAGCTAAACATCATTCTTTTTGCACACTGCACCGCTACTGTGATTACACCTGTAGGAGCTTCCTCTCGGTGGCACTTCATTAGCATTTTGCACACGAGTAGTTTCCTGCGAACCTCGTCATATCAACACTAATTTATTTTATTACAAGTCCTCTACTACCCCACGTCATGTCGAACTGTGCCTTCACCTGCTCTGCCAGTTCCTTTTCGCGTGACTTGTTTTCCAAAAAATCTTCTGGCTACGCACCGACTGTGGGAAATTCGGTAATATTGGAAATGAGTTCCATGTCTATCTATATGAGCCTTTCCATCTAGAGTATGTCGCTATGGACCTGGGCCACTAATTGTTTGACGCACAGGCCGGTATTTTTTCCCCGCTCAAAGTGTGGAATATCTAGCAAATTCATGATGTCAGAGTTGTATAGCCTCGTTATACATTGTGCAGGCTCTAATATTGGCCTTTTGAGGGGTCCAGCCTCAGCTGTGTTGAATAGATAGAATTGCTCATCCAACTCCAGGAATGTTTCTATGTCACACACGTCATGGTTGGCATAGCGCAACTTGGGCACTTTCTCCAACATGTCCTCGATAGTGGGGACTACATCTGGGATGAAGGGTAGAGAAGTATCTAGGCTCTTGGGGGTCTTTCTCTTCTGTCGCATTGTGAATGTGCCCAATTCAACAACTTTTGCGCCCTCCTTGTCCCTCAGTGACTCGGGTCAGTCTGTTATATCCTCGACCTAGACTTCTTCTTGTGATTGGGATGATCTTGGTTCCTCTGTGTTGGTCAATCTTATCAACTCCTCTAGGTTAGGGTTTGAAACTTCATTTTTGGCTACGAACCTTTGCCCTACCTCTCCTCTCTGTGTTGTGGGGAGTTCTTCCTCCACCCCCATTGGGCGACTCGACTCTGGCTGTGAAATGGTCACATCCTCGAGCTCGATGATGGGTTCAGGTTGTATCCTTTCCTTACACCTTTGACCTTGTCGGGTGACCCTTATAAACTGGCATGATGACTGCAGCTTTGGTGGAGCCATATTTAGTGACTATCATAAACTTGGCTGACTATGGTGATGATTTCAAAATTAGTGCATGAATTCTTCTAATCTCTCTAAGCTCAAAATTCGCTAAGTTTTGAATAATTTTTCCTTTTCCTCCCTTTATAGAACTTTTCGCGGTCATTTTTCACTTTTCACGTACATTCATGCCAACTTTCATTTTGACTATGCGTTGTATTCTGATATCTGGCACAGTAATTCTTGTGCACAACCTTTTGTATTTTTGTATTTACTTTTCTTTTTTTTTCTCTTTTTATTTGGTTTTGTCATTTTTTTGTCTAGTATCTACTATAGTACATTATATACATACTTGCCTTACTGCACTGTACTTTCTAAGTACTAGGAGGTCGATTGTCCCTATACAACTACAATTGACTCCTAATGATCATTCCTCTGAGTTATATACCTCCCAAATATTTCAACTATACATCTCCCCCATTTGTAACAGTCTTTCACTTCATATGGTCCCAACCAATGTATTCAGAATTTTCCTGGGTGCTGAAGAAATTTACTATCATACACCAAGACTAGGCCTCCTTCCTTGAAACTCTTCCTTTTAGCATGTCTTTCATGCCAATCTTTGTCCCTTTCTTTCTGCACTTCTTGGTGAAATCCTGCTAGAGTCCTATCTTATTCCATCAACATCAATTGACTTGGCCTTTCTTGTACTGCGCCTCGTTAGGTCATGTTAGTGATTGTTGTTACGCACAGAATAGGTACCAAAAATTCTAAAGGCACCACTACTTCTTGTCCATACACCAACCTGAATGGTGTCTTCCCTGTCAAAATTTTGCATGTAGTCCTGTATGCCCATAATATTGATGGTATCTTCAAGTCCCAATCATCCATGTTGACATTGCAGATCTTTGTTAGTGCATTCTCTAGGATCTTATTAAAGGCTTCCACTATTCTATTTGCTTTAAGGTTATATGGTGTACTCTTTTGATGACAGAATTCAAACTCTTCAGTCATATCCTTGATGGTACTATTGATGAATTGAGTGCCTTGGTCACTCATCAAAATACTTTGGCATCCAAATATAGTGATCACTTGCTCAAGCAAGAAGTGTGCTACTGTCTCTGTGCTGTAATATTTGACTGGGGTTTCTTCTTCCCATATTGTTAAATATTCTATCACAGTAATAATATACCTTACTCTTGACCTCTTTGATGGTCCCAAAAAGTCTATTAGACTATTTCCCATTTGTCGAATACCTACAAGTTTACTTGTGGTCTTAGGGGCATCTCATCCTGGCCATTAGGCTTACCAACCCTCTAACATACATCAAAACTCTAGAAGTAGTCCTTTGCATCTTTGTGAATGGTCGGCCACCATAGTCCTATGCACAATACCTTCTGGGTGGTATCTTTTCCTTCATAATGTCCTCCAGTTATTCCCTCAAGGGCCTCTTCTAGAATCCTAGGCCTCTCATGTTCTAGTACACATCTTCTCAAAATGCAGTATGCACCCATCTTATATAAGTGTCCTACAATCAATTGATAGTCTATATCTCTGACTACCAGATTTTTCTTCTACGTAGTGTTGAATTCTTGTGGTGTGGTCCCTATACTCAATTATTGAATGATGTCAGCAAAATATTCATCATCTACTTGGAATGACAATAAATTTGCATCAGGGAAGTTGTCCTCTAGATTCATAGGTTCCTCTCCATTGGTGATCCTTGACAAGTTACCAGGTCCTGCATTCAACTTCCCTAGTTTGACTATCAATTAAAAGCCAAATTCTTGGAACAAAAGTAACCATCTACAAATTCTCCCCCCCCCAACATTGGCTTATTGAAAAGGTATTTGAGAGCTGAATTATCTGTAAACATCTTGAAGTGTTTTCCCAGTAAGTAATGTCTGAACTTATGAAGTGCATATACCATAGCTAGGCCTTCTCTTAATGTAGTATTGAAATTCTTCTCTGACTCTAACAGTTTTTTTATATCAAATACTATAGGATGGTCCAATTACCCTATTCCTGGCTACACCATAATAGCTGCAAGTGCTATGGTTGATAATCTACATGCACATGAAATGTCTTTTCCCAATCTGGGAATACTAGTATAGGTGTTGTGACCATTTTTTCTTTTAGGGTGTCCAAACCTCGTTGACAGTCCTCATTCCACTTAAATATGATATCTTTCTTGAGTATTTTCTCCATCAACGCAATGATCTGTGCATACCCTCTTATGAATTTCCTATAGTATCATGTATTTCCCAATGTTGCTCTCAACTACTGCACTATTTTTTGTGGTGGTAAGCTAACAATGATTGTAATATTTGCAAGATCCACTATTAGACCCTATTTGCATACTATATGACCCAATAAAATTCTGAAAGGTGTCCCAAATATGAATTTCTTAATGTTTAGGTATATTTGACATTGCCTGCATATTTCCAACATTAGTATTAACACCTCTACATGATATTTCAATAGGCTATAGACTGTCCAATCATCCAGGTACACTTCTAAAAACTAGTGGATGAATTCTTTGAGTGCAGCTATGATTACTTTGGAAAGTATTGTTGGTGCATTCTTCAGTCCAAAAGGCATGAGTGTGTATTGATAGGATCCCCATTTCATGGAAACGGTAGTCTTATACCTGTCTTATGGGGCTATTTTGATTTGGTGGTATCCTGAGAATCCATCTGTGAATGAGTATGCTTCCTAGACTCCTACATTCTCTAATACCTCATATGTGAAAGGGGTGGGAAAAGGGTCATGTAGGCAAGCGTCATTAAAATTCCTTAGATTGACACATATCCTTATACCTCCTTGCTTCTTCTCCTGAACTACCATAGGGCTTATCCATTATGATTCTTCTACTAGTTCTATGATTCCATCTTCTAGCATTCTGTCAATTTTTTCTTTTACTTTATGTTTGTATATTGGGTTTAATCTATAGGGTCTCTGCCTGATAGGTCTTGCCTCAGGTTTGAGAGGTATCTTCATCTCACCTAGCTCTCCTACTATGCCTTTCATTTCTTTGAACGGTGTTGAGAATAGATCAGTGTACTTGCAATGTCAGATAAGGTGTTGTGCCATCCACTATTTCTATTACTTTGAAATCGACTTTAGTGTGCAATTCATCCAGATCTACTGTCACACCCTTTATCCTTCCAATTGGCAGAACCTTGTGTTGATTTGCTAGTTTCAGCTGAACAGGTGAATATCCTAAATCTAGTATAATGTCCACCATACTGAAATATCCAATGTTGGCATTTAGTCTGAGTTCCTTGCTTGTCCTCCTTGTATGAAGGTGATTGACTGTTTTCTGTTCTAATTTCTCCTCTACCTCTTTGCTACATCTTTCTAACATATTTTGTAACACTTTAAAAGATGATGGATTATTTAGTAGTTTAACATATGATTGCAGAAAGTCCTTTATGGTACTTACTTGTCCTAGATGTTGTGCTTCATTAGTGTGATCTAGCGATGAAGGCATGTTGTATGTTGGTACGTCCTGAGAATGTTGTGCAGTTGATGTAGATGCAATGTCTGGCTTCAAGAATTCTTTTCTAGCTTGCTTGAATATCCCCTTTTCATTATGCGCATCAAATTTCTTATGTGGTTCGACATTCTTCTTCACCCATTGGTGTTGTGCTGGATCTTGTTTTACTACATCATTTCTTTTCTTAGCTCCTCAATGCGTAACTATGTTGATATTTCTTCCATCATCCCTCGCTTCTGCAAAAATCCACTGAAAATTATGATTTTTTTTATTTCTCTTTTACTTGATCTTTCCCAATGGTGTCAGTTAGTCTTATGTGTCATGGTCGGATGCGCGATAGTACATACATGTCATAGGTGGAAGTGGAAATTCTCTTGCATAATGCCCTAGTTTTTTACAGTTATGGCATACCATCGGTCCTCTACCTCTTCCAAAGCTTCCTCTACCTCGTCCTCCACCTCTGTAGCCAGCTTGATCTCCTCACGGTGTGTTGTACCAGGAAGCTTGGTTATACTGCATGGGATAATATTGTGGCTGTGCGGTATTGTAATGTGGCTGCATAGTGTTATATTGTTGTGGCACAATTTTATATGGGGTTGGTACTTGGTTAAACTGTGGTGCATCTTTCCCTATCATCATATATGCCTGCACCCTATAGGTGTCTGATGTTCTTTCCATCATCCTATAGTTTTTTCATCATGGCCTACTGACTTGTAAAAGTTGCAATATGAACTCTTAGGCATCGTCTCGTATTTTTGTATTATTGGAAAGTGATATGGATCATACCCCTATGTCTTACAGATTTCACACCATAGTCCTCATGATGGCAAAGGGTTTGGAAACCCTATTTCCATGTATTGTGTGAATGTGGGGCATTCATTCTTGTGGTGTCCTTCTGTCCTACATGTGGTACACCAAACAAGTTCTCTTTCGTCCTTACTCATGTTCTGGTTTAATTGAAATGTTAGATTCTTCAGGTCTTCCTTGAGCGCCTCTATTGTTGGATATGTCTTCTGATATTAGTTCTCTTCCATTTGTATGGTTTCCTGTAGAGCCTCTTCTTGGGTTTGAAACTTATGTTGTCTCAAGGGGTATTTAGTTGTTTGATGCCATTATCATTACACCTTTGTTATATAGTAACATATTAATGGAAGTATATATAAATATGATATAACTACCTTGAGGTCCCTTCAGGAACTCTTTATCTACTGCTTTGTAAGACTTCGCAGTATCTACTGCAAATTCTATGATAAATCCTGCAACAATGTTGTCTAGCCAGAAATCTACTAGGCCCGTAAATTTATTGTCAACTTATTGTAACTATGTGATCTCCACATGATTCCATTCTAGCTATTTGATCTAATTTGTAAGGTGGTTTTATTTCAAACTCAATATCCACTCCTGCAACACATGTGGGAAATCACAGAAAAATACTTCATGCAAGTCATTGAATATGTACTTGTCCAAAAATTTGTGTGGTGTTAACTTTGGGTTTTTGTTATCTTTATGCGCAAACTCCAACTCCTTTGTTTTCAACCAGCTCTCGATCTCTGCCTTCGTATGGTTACATAGTCTTAACATCCCCTTTTATATTCTCATTCTTTTAACGTTTTGTCGCCAGATCTGACATTCTTTTTACTCTTCTTCAGTAGATCTCATTCACTCAATCCCATTATGTTCCAAACAGAAAAAGAACCATTTTTTGTTTATTACTTTATCTACTCTGATCTTAATTTAATGTTATAAGTTGAACCAGGCTCATATTTGAACAAGCTTCCAACAAAATCCCTCTAAAACTATCGCCCCCCCTGGTAAACCAGAAGGCAACACAATACACAGGGTGCACTACGTAGTCACCCGAGATAGTTCTATGGGTGGCTACAATACTCATATGCTTGCAACCTGGGAATGAGTGGGGATATGTGATTGTACCCTGTGATCTTCATTTATTTAGTCTAACATTCAAATTATCTTGATTAATCTATCACTCTTACTCATGCATGTGAAATATCAGATCTAACTAATTCCTGCATTCATTTATCTAACATCTAATCATTAACAACAAAGGAGATGAATAACATTTGTTCACATAATGCATGATCTATTGTGGTTCACCCCCTCTTGGGCTACGTCCACAAAATATTTGGCTCTTCAGATATTTTATTATGTCTCTGCAATATATCACATCACACGCACTTACAATATTTGATCTTACAATCTCAACAGGCTTCCTGATCCATGTGAGGCTGACTAGGTCACACTAGGCTCCTCAGCATGCGATCTAACCCTCGAGACCAAGTTGCTTGACTCTCCCCTAGCTCACTAGCTTACAAAATGTTGCAGCTCTTACAAGATTTTTACAACCTCTAAACTCTCCTAGTCTCTAACATCCTCCTCTTTTTCCCTAGACCTCATTGGTACTACTTATGCATATTATTGTCTTATCGGCCATTACAATATCTTACAAAAACCCTAACCTTAATGTAGTAAGGTTTCCCTTTCATGCGCTCCCTACATGCTTCCCTCACACGTGTTGCTTTTCCTTCTAGTTTTATTTTTCCCACTTCGTGTTTTTCTCTCCAAAAATAGCCTTTTCCCCAAAATGGGCCTGCGCCCAACACATTACATAGCTCCATATTTATCTTTTTCCCTAGGGCACTTCTTGAAATGTTGATTCTATTGTCTTTTCAGATTTTTCCTTGCATGGGATCAAACCTCTTGGCTCTTTCTACTACTTGTCTAGTTGGCACATGATGTTTTTGGTTTTTTTCACTATTGTTACACTTTTCAGTTAGCTTCCTTCTCATATAACTATTTTCCACCACTTCAATTATTTACCTAACCTACTGCATTTTCTGCAAAACTTTGGCATTTCCCAAAATCAGACATTCCTAAAAAATGGAGGGCCCAGAAGGACATAGTTATACAAACAAACACTACACAACTCCTCCCATAGACTCACAAGTACCATTAACAGGGATATTGATTTGAATTGATTCTATTGGCTCACACCCATGGGAATGAAACTGTTTATTAAAAATTTATACCATCCATGCATATACATCAACGTGACCCACATAGTCGTGAACATTACAGTGACAACATGCACGTGTGTGCGCCTATGGAAAATACAAATAATCCTAATCCATAAGCTTCCAAAAACCTGTGAGCCCACACGCTGCATGAATTTCCTCATGGGCCCCACCATAGAAGACCCCATGCTTCGTGGTACTTAAAGGTGCATACTTATTCATCATAAATTTGACCATACCTCAGAGACCTATTTCACCTTTCCATCACAAATTGACAAACCTAAATCACCATGAAATCCTCAGAAGTTTGCATTCCGAGCGAAAACCATTTGAGAATGTATTTTCGAAGAGTCATTGGCGATCCCACATACTGCATGCCTAGTCCAATTCAGAATTGTAGGTAATCACTCGCAGGATTTTCCTTCTTAAAACATTAACACCTAAAATCATGTAGTGTCGAAACCTCGTGGTCCATGAATTTTCCTATTGAATCCCTCACGCATAATCCATAGTTTCTTATCCATCAACATGCTCACATTCTTGCAAAGTCACTAACACAAATATACGTCGCCAACCTGCATAATAATGAAAAATGACAAGACTTATCCTATATGTGTATCACCCAACCTGACCTCTCACACACACAACATCGTTGTGTAATAGAAAAATTAGAGTAAAGTACAAGGAATTTCAGATAGGCAAAGGACATATTTAGATCGAATTGATTATTTTTGTAGGACAACTAATAATTTATTTGGATTTTCAGGTATCAAAATACTAATGGAACTAGAAACAAAGAAAACATAGGTTGATTTCCATGCTTAGGATTTAACAAATGACAACCATATCCCTACTCACATGAAGCATACGTGATATGAGTATTAAATGACTGGGGGAATATGACAAGGCATAGATGAAATGAAAATCACCAACTCATATGAGATTATATGGACCTCATGTGATTAATGATGATGCCATATGTTCTCAATAGGAATAACCAAGCAGGACATCATTAAGGACACCCTTAAATCATCGTCATACCTCAACAAAGATCATCAAAAATACTATCAAAGGAAGCAAAGAATAGGGCAAACATCATTTTTTGGAAAACATATGGGTATATTATGAGCTATTTTATCCGTGACAATATGAGTAATAAACTCTTTCTTCAGTTTATTTTATCCAAGAGGAATGGTTAGGATTCGGTAGAACCAAAACAATGAGGAACTTCAACTGTTTTCGCAAGCAGTAGAGTACATATCACTAGAGAAATAAGGACACATATTGAGATATGGAAGTAATACACAGTTTGAGCTAACATCTATCTATATCAAAATGAATATCCAAGTTAAAACCTTGCTTCAGGAAATAAATGGAAATTCAGAGTTCGAAAACTATTCATGTTTTTGAAAGGGTAACGTTGGGGAGAAGGATTTTGTCTTCTTCTCGGTCAACTAGTTACCTTGAACCCTAATTTTAGGTCTATGTTTAATGAATAGGTTCACTTGTAGTTGGCCCTCATCAAGGCCAAATTTTCAAGGGGAAATCCCTTCACCCCAAAATATTTAGAGTTTCTCACCTTCTTGAGGAGTGCCATAGAAGGAAGGAATATTATGTAGTGGTTTAGTTTGGCTCTAGAAAATCCAAATGTAATGGGAGTGGGAAGATTATGTAAGTTGTAACTTAACAATCATGCAATTAGGAAGTCCAACAGTTCACCCTCATCTATATAGGAAATACATTGTAACAAAAAAAGGGGGAGATGGAAAGCCAAAATTAGGTATTGTATAATTCTTTATCAGACTCAAAGGTGGATTGGAAAGTTCTCTTCTTGTTGTTGTATTCCTGAAAATGAATTGTTTCTTCAAAGGTGGATAATAGCAAGAACCTTCATGGTTTATTTATTTAAGAGTGCATCATTGTTGATTTTTTTCTGCAAATGTTTCAATTTTTCATTTTTGCTAATTGTCATTTGTAGGAAATCATTATGAATGAACTTAAATTATAGACATGTGATTGATTCTTCTATTGTTAAATAGGACTGCAACTGCTCTGTAGAAATATGAATTCACTTACATATTAGAATAGATATGCATTTATAATTTAGCTTGGCTCTAGTGGAAATGCTCTCTACGGGGAGAAATTCATTTAGTTAGCGACATTTGGGCCCATATGTCGATGGGGGTTTATTTTCAAATAAGAGTGAGTCTAATTTGGGACCTGCCATCAGGAAATTCTCCCTCATGTGTCGAGAATTTTTCCCCCATTAACAAAATGGTGCTAGAAGGAGGGCCAAGAGACAAGTTGAGACCTTGGAGTCTGTTGTGCTAGTTTCTTCAAATAGTATCCATGGCTCCTTCCTGAATCCCTTTATGGATATGTATTTATGGTCGTGTACCTCCCAAAACTCCTAGGCAAATGATAAATCTCTTGTCACAAGTCAAATTCAATGGTGATGGAAAAATTTCTACCTCTAAGCATATTGCTTAGTTTTTTTATAAATTGTTACTCTCACAATATTTGTCACAAAGGCACCATTTGCATATTTTTTACCCTTAATTTTGAAGGATAAGTCAAAGGTTGGTGTGAGACCTTTCCAGCCACTTCCATTCATACATGGGATAAATTTATGCATGAATTTCTGGACGGTTTTGCTAATTATAATTATGCTAAATTGTGTAAGGAATTACTCACCTTGAGGAAGAAACTGGAAGAATCCACTGATGTCTTCTCTTTGAGTTTTAAACGTATTATATTTAATTTACATATTGAAGACATCCCTCTCAAAGATGATTTTCTCCCACAAGTATTGGCCCTTTCTAATGAGAAAAAACAACCAGTACTAGTTGAACATGATGTTACCATCCATATTAGTAATGAGGATAATCCTACCTAGACCGAACATCCCACAGTTGGACCTTTCTTTACCTTCGGACACCCTGATTTATCATATTTCATCTTATCGAAGGAATCCTATGCATCCTCTCAACCCTCCATACCCCCATTTTACCTAGATAAAGATGATGAAATTCATGTCGAAGATCTGACTTCTTCCTTTTCCCTCCAAAATGATATAAGAGAAATAGGTGCATCAAATTTTGAGACACTTCGGGTCACACCAATGGTTAGGTTAGGCTCTAATTACTTTTATTCATCTCAGACATTACCAAAGGACGAAGATGAAGCTATAACAATTCTCAAGGGAAGTTGTTTTGACTCTATGGTTTCCCAATCTCCTTCAGCAACATAAAGTAGGAAGTTTGATTCTATTTTTCTCGTCAATAACCTTGAATGATACTCCCAATTGTTCATCCATCAAAAACATTATATATCTCTGGACATTATGGTCTATTCTGATCCTTAAAAATCAAATATCATTCTTGGCTCCGTTTTCTACCCAAAACTAGGTGAGCACTCAAGGATTTCACCTATCAAACAAGATCACCAAGATGAAGAAACTTGTATTTTGTCCTTGGGCCTCTCGACAGGAGATACCCGGGATAATTTCTAGGATGTTCATGCAACAAGCATATAATATTATTATATCACCTTTCCTACAAACAAAGTCACAATGAAGTTAATCACTTTCACATATAGCTCTTGCACCACTCTGATTGTGGTTACCCACATTAATATTGAACAAGGGACTAGTTCTCAGACTTTTTATTTTTATACTTTGTTCTCACACATTGATATGTGTCACAACCTGCATGAGCATCCTAATATTTATCATTCCCCCAACCATCCCTTGCATGTACTAGATAATCGGTCAGAACATCATGACCAGGTGACCTATGAGGTTAAAACCAACATCTTCCACACTAAACCTCATGAAGAGTGAACCTTGACTGACCCAAAACAGGTTGATATGGTTTACAAATTGAATCTGCATCATTACCTTTTCAGTCATTTGAATGTCAATATCTCTAATACAAAACCTTTCATTTGATTTTCACCCTCCAAAGAGTTTGCATTCCAATACTATGTTACCCTTAGAGACATGCTTAAATCTCCTATCCTCCCAATTTATCAGGTCACTCGCCCTAATGCTTATGATGACACATCTTCATTTTGAGTGTATCTTCACCCTGCACTTTTAAATTATGTGGAGTCATATTATCATGGCTTGATGTGAGACATGTTCATAGAAAACATAAAGCGTGATTCATGTGCCCTGAATAATATTGACCCCTTACCATATATGTTGTTTATAAAGCATGAAGAAAATATTTCAAATATTGTCCATCACAAGATATATTTATGTGTTGTTAATAAATGTAAGGTACGCGCTCAATTATCTACCAAAGGAGATAACTTGACCCTAATTTTCGATAATTTCCCTTGTGATATGTTTGACCCTTTTAATATCATGCTTAACTAGAAATATGAAGAGTTGTGGAAAACCGATACCATGAATTTCATGTGTCGAGTATTGTATCTGTGTGAAGGAACTTCTCATGTAAGGCATGTGATGATTTCTAAACCTAATTATTTTGATGGGATTCTTGGAAATCATAACAACCATGCATTTCTTATTTTGTCATGGGAGACCTCAGGTATACCTCTCCACCATGATAGTGTTTCCTCTCACACAAGTCCTCTGATCCTTTTTCTATACACCTCGACAAGATTTCTAATGGGTTTAGGAATCCTCTCTCACATGTTTTTCTCGTTTGAAATGATTCTAATATTTTTGGTAATGGTCTAAATGGAGTAGAATCTCTTATGTATAATTTAGTAAAGCTCCATGTTTTACTTCTAACTATTGGTGCATATATGATTGCATATTTGAGTCTACTTGGATGACTGCATTGGCATTATACATTTATTTGACCCTATGCTTGACCATATTAGAGTAAGAGTAGGGTAGAGTATATTAAATCACTTGATTTCATGCATTTTCATTTTTATTTTCAATAAATTCAATTATGAAGTCTATTTTTGGTTCATCGTAGATACAGGCACAAGGTCTTTTTCTTTTCTTCTTCTGATTTCTCTTTGTAGGAATTGTTATGTATTTTTATTTCTAATAATATGCTCACTAGAAATATAGAATAGGGGAAGAAACTTTCAGTTATCCTACTCACTCAAATTTTAAACAGACCCATGATCGAATCGCTATGGTTTGCGTAAAGGAGGCTTACTTTCTAAGAAAATGATAATTCATGTTCTAAATTTTGAACGATTTTTTGGAAGGACTACAGTCAACATTTCTATCTCTGAACATTTAATTTCTATCTCTGACCAACCTACACTCCCTAAACATGCAAGATAAATCGCATATATCCTGTTATTTTCTATCACCATTTACCTACATAAAAAACTCAAAACCTCATTGCATTTTACACGACCAACTCTAAAAGAGGTCAGGGTTATAGTCTCTCGTTTTCTAATTAACATAAATCGGGAAAAGGGCCTACATGTGATATATCAATTGGAGATCATGTTGATGATCAGGTTTCATTTGGGTTAATTATATTGAAAATACATGGGAGTTATTTTTATTTTTATAATAGATGTGCTCACATTTTCCTCTATCTGTGCAAGATGAGAAGACCCCGCTTCCTTTTCCAAGTAACATGATGCTTTCAATTGCAAAATTGAAAAGACATATGACACTAACAGGATGCAAAGGAGTAAATCAGATTGAAGAACATCAATATCACCCATGAAGGGACATAGTTATATGAACCAACACTATGCAAGTCCCGTCGCAGACTCAGAAGGACCATTAAAAAGGATATTGCTTTGAATTGTTTCTATTGGCTCATGCCCACGAGATTGTAGATGTTTGTTAAAAATTTATGCTTTCCACACATGTACATCACCATGACCCACATAATCATGAGCATTATCATGGTAGCATGTGCACGTGCACCCCTATGGAAAATACAAAGAAACCTAAGCCATAAGCTTCCAAAAATATGTGAACCCTCACACTGCATGAATTTTCCCATGGGGCCTATTATCACATGAAGTTGCTATGGGTCAATTAATCCTTATATTTTTTATTTTTTATCCTTAGTCTTGTTCAAGTTTTACTTTTGATCTCCTCCTTATGGTCTTCTTAGGTCTTAGCACAAATAAATTAAGGTTGATGTTGGCCCAAAACTTTGGTTTATATATTCATCTCATTTGTTAAGAACTAAATATCAATATAGCATAGAAAAACCTCAGAAAAAGTACTCAACATCTTGAAAAAGAGATAATTTTAGATAATAAGCCTCTTCGAGGGGGCAACCTCCTTTTACCCCACTTAAATGTTCAAGTACAAGATGATTCAAAATGAAAATGTCTCCTTGGTATATATAGGAGACTA